>JASAND010010558.1:0-54640 GCA_030248195.1 Trissonchulus latispiculum | reverse complement strand
TTCAGAAATGGAAGCACCCTTAGTAAAATCTATTTGAAAATTTGCCAAAACGGCCTACTAAGTGTAACCGTTTACCGTAGTAGACAACATTTTTATCTCTGACTCAAATCTATAAAAAATCCTTCGGTTGTGCTGTTTTGAGCAACTTTAAGTGGCTGGTTTCCTGGCTAACACTTTGCACTTTGGGGTGATCAAATGCAGCAAACAACAACAACAGCAACAACAACAACAAATTTTACCCTGCAGCTTTTTCAGCACAACGACTTCCATCTGCAAAACTTCCTTTGAGTCCTCTTCTATTCGTTCAGTCTTAATGGCCACATTCAGGGTCTCCTTGGCGTCGAAGGCTTCATAGATTTCGCCATAACCGCCGCCTCCCAGACGCTTTATCTTAAATATCCAGAAAGAAGCTGATACCTATATTTGACACAAATGAGCATGGCAAAAACAACAAAAAGCAGTATAAAAACGATAAAACAAATTAAGACCAGTCGAAACCGTTGAAATATGATCTGCTAGGTAGCTATTATTTTTGAACTGAAATTTTAATAAATATAATAAATATAATATAGTAATGCTAAAGAGCTTCCACAGTTAAAAACAGTTTCTCACAATATGCCAGCGATTTCTGACAACATCATTTTCCTTCAAAATCGGAACCTTATCTTCCTTGCTGTCATCTCTGCGACCACGCCTTGGTCTCCCCTAGAATAGGTATTAATTACTAAGTCCACTTTATAAAGCTTAAAGCTGATGCAGCAATGTTTGCTGAGCTAATACAGGTTGTTACAAACTCGATGGGTGTTCGAGCTGAGTTGCTGGGTGGGCGGCACGGAGATTCAGCAAAAATAAATACCCAGTGTACGTGGAGTAACTAAGCTAAGGTCAGCAGTTCTACGGACACGACAGTTTTTGAAAAATGTCAGTGTTGCATGTTTACACGCTGAGAAGCCTCCCTTCCCCGAGATTTCGGCCATAATGTTTCGAGCATATTGCAAACTTATTCTACTAGGAAGAGCTGAATATCTTAGTCATCCCAATATAAACTCTTGGTAAGGCTAATACCACAGGGCCATCAGCTGAACTCCCATATCAGGCTTATCAATCTGTCCTATGCCTGCTACCCTTACATAGAGGCTTACAGTGAACTCTTGGTTTACGTTTATTCAGATTGTACAGATATTCATCTTTATTCCGTCCTACCCTTTTGGATGCCCTTGAGGCCCTTCCATTTGCAATCTTTTCCTGCTGAGATTGCGGCAGCTTCGGACTGTCGACTGGCGGCGACTGAAACTTTCTGGATCTTATTTTCTGATCATTTCCTGATTCTACGGCTCCGCCAGGATCACTTTTAAGCTAAAGAAAAGAGCAGAAAATTAGGAAATATGGAACATAAAAAATTACAGGAATATGCGGCTAGTGTTGAATATAAGGTTTCTTGGAATTGAAATATGTGCTTTTGATCAGTGGTTTGAGCGCTCTTATATCTGTTACAATAGCAAGCACACGCCTTCGCCAAAGTTACCGTTATCCCTAAAGCTTATCTGTTTTCCATTAGTTGATAAATGGAAACCACAAATTTTAACAAGGGGGCATATGGATCAGCTACCCTGTTAAACCGAACCCTTGGAGGTTCGGTATAAGTGCTGTCAAAATCAGGACCAAGAGACAGGGGCCGGTGTCGGGAAACACAGGTCAAATTAAAAGGTAACGCATATTTTAGCCAAGAATAACAAGAATTTGTTAAAATTTGTAAAAAAAGTTCTATCAAACCACAAAATACGTACTGCTTATTATGATGGAATTGTTTAAAAATAGCTAATCTTGCTATAAATTAGCTTAAACCTTTCAAAAAGTGCATTTTTTGAAAATGTTTTTATTTAGTCCCTCCACCAGATAAGCACAAACTTGCCTAAAATAGATACCCCTCAAAAATCGGGATCCTTGTTAATGTACAGAGTTTACCACGATGGTGAGAAGCTATTACAGAAGTCTGTATTCTGGAGTAATGCCTTATGAATGGATGACCATTAACCACAAATTATGTCATCATTCTAATTGTCACTCTTGACTTGAGAAATGAATCTTGAAATAACTGAATCTTAAGATAAGCACCGGCAGTCCGTACCTTTGTCCAGGTTGTGGCTCACCCCAAGGACTACCTATTTGTCTTTGACTCATTGACCAATGACTCATTTTTATTGACCCCTCCTCAAGCATTCATGCCTGCTTACCATCAACAGTATTAATACTCAACTTACAGCCTACCTACAACCAACTGAATGCTTGTAACTTAAGCTTGAAGCCTTTTCGCGCGCAAGTTAAAAGAGTAGAGTTAGAATGTTTTAACTCGTTTAACCATACATTAACATAGGGTCGGGTCCTAGAGGGGGGCTTGTCCCCAAAAAAGTTGAGAGGGCTTGTACCTCGAACAAAAATTTTTAGGGGGCTTGTACCTCAAGAATAAATTTGAAAAAGTTTTCGAAAAATTGACACTAATTTATCAAAATTTGCAAATCTTAAATTTTTGGAAAAAATTTCAAAAGTTTGCTCGATTTTCCCGAAAAACTAGACATTTTAACTAAAACGTTCCGTCGAAGCCGGAAATGTTTTGAAATTTTACTGTAAAAATTAATTTTTTCCGGCTATTTTTCGTTACCCCTTGTCCCCGACGGCGATAGGGCTTGTACCTTGTCCGGGTTGGGGGGGGGCTTGAACCCCCAGACCCCCCCGCGTTAACCTAGGCGTTTAACCCTTCAGTCGAGCTAAAACGAACTGTTTAACCCTTTTAACCCTGAAAAGAAAGACTTTAAATCCTTTAAAACCTTTAGTTTAACTCTTTTAACTAGCAGCGCGAGATGGCCCTGCTTAAACTTCGGAATAGAAATCATAGAAATCTGTAAGATACTATCTAACCTTTTCTGAAGACAGCTTCTTGATTTTGTCAACAATTGAACTGTGACTTTGTGTTGACGTAAGCTTAGAAATTTTCATGAAAACGTGCGAGACAAGTTATTCGAATAACTGATGCAAAATGAAGACACAGCACAAATCTCGAGTTGAGTTTTAATCATGAGTGAACTTAGGGCCTATTTCTTTAAAGATTATAATAGTCGGATTAAACTAATTAAAATTCAGCCGGATTAAAATTATAATTGTGATTTCCTTAATGTTGGATTAAACGGATTAAAATTAGCTCGTTTAATCTGACCATTTTTAATCCGCGGATTCTAATAGCTGATTTTAATCCATTAAATCCGCCATTAAAGAAAGAGCGATTGAAAGTATTAATCCGACAACTTTTAATCCGTTTAATCCGCGTAATTGCACGAGGCTTAAAAACTAGTTGAAAATGCAGGCGACGGATTAAAATTAATCTTTAAAGAAACAGCGAGTAAGCAGGTCGGATTAAAATTAACTCGTTGATTTTTTAATCCGAAGTATGAACAAAGAAACAGGATTAGATTAAAATTTTAATCCTAGGTGCATTAAAGAAATAGGATTAAATTTTAATCCTTTTAATCCGAGGTGCTATTTCTTTAATTGCGGATTAATTTTAATCTAATCCGTTTAATCTTTAAAGAAATAGGGCCTTAGATACAGCCCTGGCCAGAAATTAGTGTGCCTACCCTTCACGAATGCGAACGGCATTCGCCTGTTTGCGAAAGTGCGAACGGCCAAATTTTGCGAAGGCTGACCTTTGTGACCCTTGGCACCCATTCGCAGTTTTGTTTATAGCTAAATCCATTATTCTTGACAGCTGTATTTACTTGGCATAGACAACTGACACGGCTGCTGCTAAAACTGATAGAAAGGCTATTAATAAAAGCTAATGCAACTGAAAGCAATGGTTCTTATTGACAACAATTGTTAATCTGTCTTAAAAGTGCCTGTAGGGTGTGTACATTACTGGAGATGCCTTCGCAGTGGCGCGAAGGCTAAGATTTGAAATTGTTCACACCTTCACGAAGCAATTTAAGCATTCGCAAGCTGCGAATGGCTTTGCGAATTTGCAAAAATTTCAAAAATTTGCGAAAATAGGTACACTCTATTTCTGGCCAGGACTCTACTGCGCTGCAGCGCTAGATTTCGAAAATTGTGCGCTGCTATGACACATTGCTGCTCTATCTTCCTTCGCAGAGACTTTATATTGTTGCTGAGAATATGCTAGGGAATATAAGATAAATTTGTGACGTTTAAATTTGGTATAAGTTTAAATTTAAATTTACCAGACTTGGTTAGCCGCTAGCCCCTGAGCTTATTACAAGCAGCTCAGGGGCGTGGGTGGTTTCTACTTATCTGTTTCCGGTTGTTTGTAAAAGATGTCTCAACAACGTCATTTTATGGGGTTCCTCCAAGTTCGTAGAATCATCCACCAACTTGACCAATTGAGTTAAAATTTAGCATCTCCATCTTTTCGACAATGCGGATCTCAGTGTGGCAAAAACGTTTTTGTTTTACGTTCAGGTTTAAGTTCATTTTTATCTGAAAATGAAGACTACAGTACCCAATTTTAACTTCGATGCCAATTTCACCAAAGTGTATAAGATGTTTGCAACTTTTGGGAAGCAGATAGTAGAACATGAATCTGAAATACGATTCAAACTAGGGTTAGCCAAATAAAAGCTTATATCATGCACATGAGCTTACATATCTGGCTTTGTGATGAACGTGCCAAAGTTGAAGCGACACGCGGACTTTAGATTCGTTGCCCGACATATCGAAGCGTCTGCGTACGAGAAACAGTACTTAATTATAAGTGTTCAGCAGTAGGCATGCGCACTGCTATGAGAGCAGCAACTATGCACTGTGCACCCAACTCTATAGCGCTTCTACCATAGCAGGCAGACCAAGAGGAAACCGAGACAAGCCCATGCAGGAAGCGTTAGGCACCCTTGTACTCACGAAACCAGGACCAAGGAGAGAGAGAAGGGAAGAGAGAGCGGATCAGCAATTCATTCAGGACGGATAGTAAAGAATTGTCCAGGCGTGGGTTCGAACCATGGCCCTTCCTCTTACAAGTCAGAAGTGCTTACCATTGTATCAAGGGGGTGTTAGCTGAACTCTCATATCAGGCTCTAAATCTTTCCTATGCCCGCTTCCCTTACATCTCTCCCTGGTTTCTCTAAAAAATGTCCCGCGACTCCAAAATTGAAATCCATGCTTGCCTTACAATTCTGTCCTCTGGCTCTCACTCAAACAGATCCACCACTTCAAGCATAGCGCGTGAATGAATTCTTTGAAGAGATGGGTCTCATTTGCAAGGGGTTCTGTCGTTAGCAAACCAAGCATGGTTTTCCTGTGACAACAAACACCATACCACTATGTTTCTGGCCTTGTAAGTTCGGTTGTTAGTCAGTCTTAATCGGATCTGAGCATACTCTCAACTCAACTCAACTCAACTCAACTCAACTCGTAGTTTCTTGTCCACTTATTCTTCCTTGCCCTGTTCGTTCAACTATTCCGCAGTCATCTGAGGACTCCAACTTGGCTAAATTGGAGTTCTTTACGGCACCTCCTTCCGTGGAATACTTTCTCCTCAGACTCTATTTGTTTGCTCAAGTTTTCACGAACTATGTGATTGTCGAGAAGCCCTTGACAATGCTTAATGTGAAAGTTATTGTCTCTTAGCTTCAGCTAGATTCCTGGTCGAAATTATTCTATGCCTCAATTTCTACAACATCTTCTTAATGTTCAACTGTTACAGAATTCATTTCCTAATCGAATAATTTTTGCTTCGAACTTTTAGCAGTCTGCCTGACAAATTCATTCCAAAACATACTGACGTCAGTTGTCTCATAGATCTCTTCGCGTCCCAAGTCACTATAATTCAATACAACGAGTACTTGCGTCGGAGTCAGATTAAGATTTCTGACACTCGGAAAATTCTAGTAGCGATTTTCCAGGCTGAACAAACAGGTTAACAGAAGCTCTTGTCAAAAGTAGCGCACTGGTGTGCTTTCTCACAAACAAACATAATTGTTTATTCTCCGAGATTCAATAGGTGCTTTTTTAGGATTTTTTGTTTGGGTGTTCTGTTCATGCTATTACTGACTTAGCTTGAGGATTTTGTTGATTTAGAGTGAATTTTCTGTATTTTTGACTCCAAGCCCGTTCTACGCTTGCACACAGTGGACTCTGGGCATTGCGCAGTGTCTTGGACATAACGTTGGAAAAACTTCAAACATCAACGATCCATTTTTTGTTTTTTTGATCCTCAAAGTAAGGTCTGCAAAGCGGCGCTCCATTTCTGTTTTCGCTGATCTTGACCTATTTTTAACAATACTTTCTTATATACTAACAAGAGTGTATAATAGTAAGAGTGTGACACTCTTACACTAGCATGAACCAATCTTGCTAGGTATGCTCGGTGCGTTAACTCGGGACCCCCCCCCCCCCGGAACTTCCGGGGGGGGGGTCCCGCCACTTTGCACTATCTACACGCTTTCATATAAGCGTGTGTCTCCTCGCTGATTGGCCCATTAGCCTAAGGCTTACGATAGGCATTTTTTAGTAATTTTTAATTAATTAATTACAACTTTAATTCGGTTAATGTAATTAAAAAACTAATTCGACAACCGTAGCATTTTTTCTGCTCTTTCCAATGATCTAAAAATTGTTACACAAAACAAAAATTCGTAGGAACGTAATCTGCAACAATTTTTAGATCATTGGAAAGAGCAGAAAAAATGCTACAAAGTTGTCGAGTTAGTTTTTTAATTGTATTAACCTAATTAAAGTTATAATTAATTAATTAAAAATTGCTAAAAAATGCATATCGTAAGCCTTAGGCTAATGGGCCAATCAGCGAGCAGACACACACTTATATGAAAGCATGTAATTAGTGTAGGGTGGGACTTCCCGAGACTTTCGGGGGGGGAGGGTGGGTCCGGAGTTAACGACCCGAGCATGTCAAGCATGTTTAGTACATAGTAGCGTAAGAGTTTCATACTCTTATTCTATTATGTACTCTTGGTCGAACTAACTAACCTTAACCAATGCGAAAATTGGAGAATAGATTAGTCCCAGTTCCACTGTCCCGAAGAGGTTGCATGTATTTTATGTGGTTCTGTAAATAAGATTAATTACAGTACAACGCCAATTTATAGTATTTTTATTCCAGTCAATTTCAATGGATTATTTGTAGGTTCCGTTCCGCATCCTCTTATTTCAGTTCAATTTCTATCGGAAAATGATCGCTGACTTTCTCCGTCTAAAATTAAACATCAACACAGAAGCACATAAACGATATCCTGCGGTAAGTTTATAGGGAACGAATAAAAGCTCTGTAACCCTTCCATGTGTGCAAATTACATTGCTTACTGCTTCTATCTGGCACTTCCACATAACTATGATTATCTTGGAGTGCCCTCAGATAATACTAACTTTCGACGAAAAATATTGGTTTACACAATATGACAAAAAAATTCCAGATAACGGTTCACAGTTCAACACTCTTTAGTGCATATTTGATCATCTTTTCTTCAACTTTTTAGTTCAATGTTTACATGTTCAATGTTCATCGTTTACAACAATAAACAATTCGTTTACAAATAGTTAGTGTATGTAATATCACATCTAAACCTGATATGGGCGATTGGGTTAATTCAAATGCAAATAGAAATGGTAAAGTAGGAAATTGTGCTTTTCTTTTAGTGCGTATCGCACTAGCCAGTCAGTTAATTTGCATAACACATCCCCTTTTACATTATAGTGCGTCTAGCAAAATAAATTTTGTACACAAAGATTATTTAAAAATTAGCCAGTCGCAGTTGACTTGCTAATTCTAATTGTTAAAAATAATGGGACTGTCAAGTTGACTGGCTTAGACTGGGTAACTCTAATGTTAAAGATATAGCCAACAAACCAGTCAACAGTCCCTGGTCCCTATGTATATATATATATATATATATATATATATATATATATATATATATATATATATATATATATATATATATATATATAAATATATATATATATAAATATATATATGTTAGGGATCGACCGGAATTCCGGTTCCGGTTCCGGTACTTTTTGGTTCCGGTTCCGGTTCCGGTTCCGGTTCCGGTTTTTGAAAACGTACCGGAACCGGAACCAAATTTTGCCTATTGTCAAAAGCAAGCATATATATATGCATATATATGTGTATATATATACACATAAATAAATAAATGTATATATATGTGTGTGTGTGTGCGCCCCCCCCCCCCCACTTTTCACATTTATGTGCTTTTCACATTCACATTTTCACATTGCACCTGTGCAGAGACAACATTCAGTTAAATTGTAATACATCCCCTTTCACATTATAGTATGTCTAGCAATATAAAATTTGTACACAAACATTATTTAAAAATTAGCCAGTCGCAGTTGACTGGCTAATTCTAGTGTTAAAATAATGGGACTATCAAAATTGACTGGCTAAGACTGGCTAACTCCAATGTCAAAGATATAGCCAGCAAACCAGTCAACAGTCCCTAGTCCATATATATATATATATATATATATATATATATATATATATATATATATATATATATATATAGTATATGTATATATATATATATGTATAGATACATGTATATATATATACATGTACATATATACTAAAACACGTGTAAAAGCTAGCTACCCGTTTTAGAATGTACATCTATGCTGACCACGTCTTGCGTACGCACTAAAAGGCGACCGAAATTGTAATGTAGTTGACTGGCTAATTCTAGTGTTAAAATAATGGGATTATCAAAATCGATACAGCTGTTGACCGGGGCATTCGATTGCTTTTCACTTTGACTGTTACATAGCCATGGAGATGTGAGGTCTTTTCGCATAGCTTAGTTTATTCAGCCCTAGTATTATTAACATTGTATCTGGCTATACAGTCAGTTACATAATTCAAATTTACATGCTTTCTATGACAGATTCGGTAACGTGACATCAACAGTATTAAGTCTTACCAGCTCTTGATTCAGCTTGTATTCTTTCATGAAATCGAATACCTTTGCATCACCCGCCGAAGATATCATGTCCTTGCCCGCTGCTACAAACCTAAATACTAATACTCGGATAGATTTCAATTGGATTGAACTACCGAGAGTGACTTCCAGTGCTATCAAACAACAGCAAATATAAATTTTAGGCCTGTCAAAAATCAAACAATCAATCAGTCAATCAACGAGTGAATCAATCAATCAATCAATCCATCGGATTCTGCATGGGTATTGTCGGAGTGCCTTTTCAGGAGAGAGTTAAGAGAGCGCACGTAAAGCTTCAGTGGAGTTAAACAGTTAAAAGAAACAATTTAACTACGGCAATGCTAAGGTCATTAAGAAGTGACCTCTCTCCTTTTCGTTCTGCAGTCAGTGTTCAACCTCCCCATAAATTTTACAGCTTTAATATTAGGAGTTCAGGAAATTGACAAATTGGAAACGGAAAGAATCTTCAACTGGAATTCTGCTTAGAAACTAATTTTCATGTTTAAAGTGAATTGAAATCAAATTTAAACGGACAAACCTTAAAGCCAAATCAAACGAATATTAATTTCGAAACAGTTGGACCCAACGCTGTAACAAAGCTAATCAATACTTTACTATTTCCACAGGTGCACATTTCTGCACTTATAATGATCAAATAATGTGCCATGAAAACTGATTTTAGGTTTGCTTTTAAGTTTGCTTTTATATAAAAATCTAATTTCAGTCCAACTCTAAACACGAAAATTCATTTCTAACCTTAATTTCAAAAAAAGCAGCTATAGATTGTACCGTTTTTTAGCTTAAACTCCTAAAACACTACTAAAACTCCTGACATTAAGGGTGTAAAATTTATGGAGAGAGAAATGCAAAGGTCATCAAGAAGTGACCTCTCTCCTTTTCGTTCTGCAGTCAGTGTTCAACCTGCCCAGATGAGTGTCACTTGATGACAAATCAAGTGTAAACAGAGTCATTAAATCAACTCCTCCCCACAAAATTTACAGAAGCCGAAAGTACCACAGACTATCACAAGTACCTATCATATGCACAGTCTGAATCCTTGGTTGTGGTATCTGCAGTGTCTGGAACAAGCCATTTAAATCTTTTGTCCTTGACTAACGCATTCCTCTTCTTGTCACTCTTTTTGAAATAATCGCAGTCAGCATTGAAATCTCCCATAATAATGGCGTTCTAAACGAAGCGGCTTTACATAAATCGTGTAATTCGGACAGCTGCATATGCTGGACGCTAGACGCGCTTTAGAAGCAAACCCTTTCCAAAACCGAGATCTTACGATCGATAATTTGTGAAATCATTGTCCAAACCACTAAAATTGCTTTTTTTAACTTACTAGCTTCGGTTGTCAGTAACCCGCGTCTTTGGTACAATTAGTTTTGTTTTCATTTTTGTGACCTTTAGACATCTGCTTTGACATAGTGAATGTAATTTTTCAAAATTTGCCACGGTTTGACCCACATCCCATACAAACTTTCACCGTGAGAATTCTTAAATATATAATGTTATGGGTCTCTGACGAATATTAAGAGCTACATAAGTAATCACAGTATCCTGCACACATTTTTGTGTCAGCCTTTAGATGCAACAATTACATGCAAAATCAGTACCTGGTTAGCTACAAACCGCCCTACCTGAGCAAAATCAGAGATGGTTCAAACTGGACATGTTTTTAGATTATTGGGCAAACCTTGGAGACTACTGTTATGGTAAGCAGGTTCGAGATAGTTGCTAGTTTCACACACAATCAAAAATGCAGTTAACATTTAGCCGTTTTCAAAAAGGCAGCTATATACCTCAGTTCCGAATCGTTTTGATGCGTCCTTGTACACAGTTCTTAGTGCTGATATCTCAGCCCCAGCGTTGCTTGGCTGTGTATGAATTCCAACGAAAAAGAAATCATTTACGCCTAAATATTAATATTAAATGTTGGCATAGAATACTGGGGTATTTGTAGGCTGTTTAAAAGTTAAGCGTTTCTGCATACCTGATTAATGTAGAAACTACCAAGTGCTTATAGTATATAGAAAATTGTATGTTATTCTGAGAGCAGATTGAAGAAAACTATTGAATAAAGCGCTAATTCAAATACCATTTATTTCACCATGTTTAAGACTTCTTCTCCGACTATGAACAATGTTCGGTGAGGCTATTTCATATTTGAAAGAAATGAAACGTTCCTTCATAATAATTTTCATAGGGTTACCTATCTTTTTCGATTGAAAATGCACAACAAACGGTTCTCGTTCAAATGCGTCTTCCATGCATGGACACTTGTCCTCATCGTAAGATTTATCTTCATAAACATATTGATCCACAACTGTTAGGTACGTTGGCCTAAAGCACAGGTTTTCTCACATTTAAAAGTAGTTATCGTTGTTCGCGTGCGTATTTGTGTGTGCGTGCGTATTTGTACGCGTGCGCTTTTATTTCTGAGCACGCTATCGTTTTTCTTAAAAGAAACTACAAAAGGAGTATAAAAGAAGGGTTATGTAATCTGGGCAATAGCGACCCCACTATCACCTTTCCAAGTCCCTTCCTATTTCTAGCTTTCGTAGTTTTTCCCTAAAAACGCTCCAAAAATCCTTCGAATTCCCCTTAGATATTGTGTTGTTACAATTATTGGGAAGCCCGATGATTTTGTATTGTTTTGTATGTAAAAACCCTCTTAAATAATTTGCAGTGCTAACTTTATGCTCATATTTTGAAAATCAACTAAAACCTTTAATTTTCCTATTTTCGAGCGTAAATTTAACATTGCAATTACTTTGATTTTTGTTGGCTTGACGAAGATAGACTCTCCCGTTTCCAACGCATAACAATCCTTCGCTTTCGTAATCACGCGACCTTCTAGTTAGTTGAGAGTTTTGATTACTCGTGTGCGGCTGCCTTCAAAAATTTGGGGTCTCTCCCTAGAGTTTGCAACGGTCATTTGTTTCCGGTTATTTTTGATTTTTTCTAAAATTTCTTTGAGACCTAATCCGTCTAATCCCTCTTCTAATTTATGCCCACTTTCTTTTCATTTCTAGTTAACTCCTAAATCACTCCCACCCCTTTTCCCTCCTTTTCTACGGGATTGCCCCGTCTCTCTGGGTGTGTCTCTATTAGCTAACTCCCCATCCCCGTTTTTGTTAACTTCGCTACTTTCCCCCAATAATTGCTGGTTTCCCCTTTTCCTCAATTGTTAGTCCCCCTGTAATTTGTGTCACGGCCGGTAGCCCGCCGCTTTATAACTTATCCCCACTCTGGGTAGTCCAGGTGGGTTTTCTCTGTTGTAACTTTGAACGCGTCCTAAATTCAATGTGACTAGGTCTGATCTCTTAGGTAGCTAAGTAGAATTCTGGGCTTAGCCCGGAATTTATTTTGGAACTGAGCTCAATTTGCGCGTGTCCCCCAAAAACTTTATCTGGCGTTGGCGTCCTCCAAAATTTAGCCCACTCCCTTGGCAAGGTTTTTCAGCGTTATGTGAGCCGCATGGACTAAAGATCTCCACCCGCAGTCGACGGTTATCGTCCATTGCGCCAGTCCTAAGTAGTGGAGTTAAGTCCCTAGCTCCACCCATTACCGTTAGTACTATGTCCCATCTTCTAAACAATGTCTTAAAGTTGTTTTGAATAAAAATTCTTTTATTAAAGCCATCGGGGCTCACTTCATGACTAACAGTCTCATTTCGCAAGTAAAAGTCTCAGTTCACAACTGGAAGCCACACTTCACAACAATAGTTGCAGTCATATGTCTACTGAAGATGTTGTTACGTGGAAGATTATATAAAGTTTTAAGGCGGCACGCACCTTTGATATTCAGAAATAAGAAAACGCTTATTGGGTCTTATTTTGATTACCCCTACTGCTGAAAGTGCAAAACTTGACCAAACAAGCTAAAATTGGGAATGTGCATGTTTTCGACCACGCTGAGATCAAATATCGCAAAAGTTCGATTTAGGAGAATTCGAATTTTTAGATTTCAATGTGGGTGTGTGTTTGTGTGTGAAAGTATAGGCATGTGTGCGAGTGAGCAGGGCTGGGTTTAAAACATGTAGGAGGTAGTCATCCTAAGGTATTTTCAAAGGTTTCTCACTTCTTCCGTTGTTTAAATGCAAAAATATTACCTTTATAAAGCAAACTTTAGTTGTTTATTGGATGGAGATGCTATGCTACGAATGTGGATTAAATGGATAATGCTAAAATGGAGTACATTTGGCGTAAAATAAAATTTCGTACATTGACAGTATTGTAACGTTTAAGCCATATGACAAAAATTATAACTGAAATTAAATATTTTGGATTATGGTCAGATTTTATCTTTTCAAAGTCAAGCTTTTCTTTCATTGCTTGCTTCTACAAAAAACTGGATTTAACATGCTGAACAATAACAATCATTTTAAAATTTTCGATAACGGGTTTTTAAGATTCACAAGGAAAACTTGAAACAACTAGTTAAGAAGCTAAACTGAATTGTACAAGAGTTCAACAGTGGTTCAAAAGAATGCTCTTGACAACAACAATGGACAATGTAGGCACTGTATAACTTACTTGTAAACGAATGCATATTGTTCTTTACTTGTCGACCTGCCCAATCGTTCGCTAACAACAGCCTTGTATCTGTTGTTGCTCCATAGCCCCCTACAACGAATGAAGAAATTGCAATGGTTTCTGAAATATTGCAATTAATATTGAAACATTGATCTTGTTTAAAACTTTGTTTATTTTTTCTATTTTATCGAAGGTTAAGGCTGCCATTTGTTTTATTAAATTGTGTGCTAATCCTTTCTAGACTGTTCGGATATCAGGTAAACTAGCAGGATTAGCCTTAACGCTGGACTGTTTGATAGAACAAACATGACGTGGCTAAAGCCATACTTGTTCAGCTCTTCAAGAAAGTTGTTCAGTGCAGTTCCCGAACTGTCGCGTATTTCCTGAATGAGACAAACGTCATATCTTCTTATAATCTATAATGTTCAACAAATAAATGTTTTTATTAATGTGTTAAATTAAATCTTCACAGCGAATAGCCCATGCAGTCGAAGGAAATATTGGTATCAAAATTAAAAGATGATCGAAATCTCAAACAAAATGAAAGGATCTGTCCTTGAATCGACATCCAGTTAAAAGGATTTTTGAGGGGCTTTATTTTATTTGAATATATCAGGCTGCAAGTAGTCAGTCGCTAACGTACCGTGGGTGATTTTTAAAGTATGCCGCAGCAGAAAGACAAACAATTCTATTTACCCGATGGGAATTTCGGTTTCTGCTCATCATCATATATATATGTGCATTTTCAAATGCGTCTCCACCCATAATAATTTGGACTAATATTTCAATATTTTGTCATATGTGCTTGCCTTGTGTTTTCATATTTCATTAAAAGTTGGCAATTACCTTAACAAGAACATCAACAACCGCAGGATCTGCTAATTTAGTTTCACCGAAGATTTGTATGTTGAAAGCACACAAATCAATTTTAGCATAAGCAGCTACAAAGCTCAAGAATAGTGCTAGAACTCTAAGGAACTGCATTTCGACCTTCAGTTAATAGAAACGTACGGTGTTCGATACAACTAGAGATTAATCTACCATGATGTCTTTTGTTGCTACATTTATTTGTACATCTGCTGAGATTGAGGAATTGAATAACAAGGCATCAGAAAATCATGAATGGCAGACAATAAAAGAATGTTTGTCAAGGCATGGTTGTAAAATGGCTTGCAAAGACTGATAATCTAAAATGCTGTTTTGCTTCAGTGCGGTTGTATATATACAGCCAAGCCCAATGGTTATTCAATTAAGATTATACTATATGTTCAACAAAAATCTGTTCGGTAAACTGTATCAAGTCGTCGTCTGTCGTCTATGTCAAAACAAGTAAGGATTAGGTTAACTCCAACTGCAGGTAACATTCAGTAGTAATTCTGAATGTTTCAGCACGAGTTGGAATAAAACTGATAAATAAGAAATGCACAGAATCGAGAAAGATTTAGTTCTTTCTTTAAATTTGATGGAATAGAGTAACCGTAACTTAGGATTGTGCATAGTATTATTATGGGAAGCAACATACGATCTATCAAAAAACAGAGCTAGAAGGTGCGTTGGATTTATAGCTTGCGTGTCGCTACTAATATTAGCATTTTTAGAAACGTTCAATTCCACAATCATGCAATCGAACGATCTTTACAGTTGGTAAATGCTCTGGTCCACGCATTCCAGATTTGATGGGTCGTACAGTGCCCAAATGTTTAGATTTTCAAATTTCTAAATTCTAAACTTTTCTATTGCAGTGATATATTGTCAGTCTTCCAACTTTAAGCTTAAACAAAAAGCTGTTTTTAAAAACTGCAGGGCGCGACACAAGCTTTTCTGAAGTTGTGAAGCTCGTAGTAACTGTAATGCTGCTTAAGCCATAATATATTGGTGACGTAGATTGCGGATTGGCAGCCTAAATTCTGAGGTCCTCGGAAAGTAATTCGATTCGTTAAAATTCAATATCAATTAAAACGGATTCAATTCTATCTGTCATAGCCACATGAACTTTTCCATAGTTAACTGTGATTGCAATAATTAATGAGTGCACTTGGTTTCTCGTCACACTGAATATTCGACTATTGAATGAGACTGAAAGGCTGGTTTTCCGATCCGAACCGGAGTGAAACTTTATGTATCTTCAACAGCAAATATATAACTATACCAGTACACAATATTGAACAATGTGAAAGCAATAGGAAACGCATGCATTGAAAAAAGGTCGAAGTTCTTAGGATTGGCGCTTCGCCAATTTCTGATCGATCTGCACACACCTGCCAGCTTGCGAATCGGTCTACTTTTCGAAAAGGTATGTCGCCTTCGACCATTGGAAAGCGGTTGAAATTTGACTTCCTGGTGCACATCAGACTCCGGACTTAGGACAAACATTGAGCGTCGATTGAAAGGCATAAAACTTCTTCGCCGACAAGCTTTTAAGCTGGGATAAGACTTGCCCCGCCGCAGGTTCCGTTTCATGAAATCTCGCCGATCCAAAGTCACTGTAGATATGATCCCCAATTCAACAATAGCGGCAAAGAGGAATGTACTACAGCCGATAATCCATACATCGATGGCTGAAACAATACACATCAAGACTGTGTTTTTATTTTGTGTGCTTCGCTTAACAATACGCAAATAACAGCTTGGCAGGTGAGAACTATTACCTTAATTTGTTTATTTTCCTTTGCTTTAGATTTCTCTATACTACAAACATGTAATGATACGCGTTAGATTCTAGTGACTGTTTATACTTGACAATGCTTTGTGATACGTAAACATGAGTTCTACAGAAACCAACCTCAGTGACCCTGACTCACTAGCGATTTTTTATGAATCCCACGTCCAGGACGCGAATAACCTTTCGCGATCTTTGCAATTTCGGATGAATGCATTTAAGAGGATAAATACCTAAATAGACAAACTTTTAACCATCAAGCTTACTTTTAAGCTATTTTAAGCTTACCTTTGATATAGGAGACCCGAGGTAGATTATTTAGGCTGTTACCAACTTGAAAGGTTAGAGCCAAGAGCGAACTAACGCCAACAGTTGTACGGGCTGGCAGGGCTTTTGGATCCATTACAAAGGATATCCATGAAACCAGTATTGTTAGGTATGTAGGAATGTAAGCCTAAAATTTAAGAAGGACGACTTGGGCAAATGTCACGTGTGATTCGAAATTGGGATTATTTGTACACGTATAAGCTAACCCATAGCATCCTAAAGAACGTGTGCAAGGGATCTTCGGCTTTCCAGAAAAGTGAAGGGACTAAGCACATATCGGTTCGCCGTGGGCTCCAGCCAACCCAGCTGTCTATCCTTAAGTGGTCGGTAAATGGGTACCACTGCGGTGGGAAGGTAACAGGAGTCTGTGTTCTGGCGTAATGCCTGATGAAGGGCTGGCCCCCCTTCCACAGATGTAGTCAACATTAGAGTTGTCGCTCCTGGTTTCGAGCTGTGAATCCGGAGATAAGCACCGGCACCCTATAACCTTCTGCAGGTTGTAGTTCTCTCCAGGGGTCACTTCACTTTACCTTTTTTTAGAAAAAACGTACTAACTGATATTAACGTGTTGCTTCCTGCTTATCCTGGTGCCGTGCAGGCATCCGTTCAATAAATGTTTTTTAACCTTTTTCAACAACGCCTCCTATTCCTGCACCATCCAGAATTGAAGCTTTTCTGTTTCTCTATGTTCTTATTGTACGTAGCCTCCGTCGATGTTTGACGATAGTATTATCGTTTTAAATTATGCTATACAGTTAAAATAACTTCGCCATTAATGGAATCAAAAAGCTGGATCTGGTTGGATTTAGATCTTCAATTATAACAGAAATACGATGCTACACTTAAGGCTGAATGTCACAAATAGATATGAGCTGGGTTTAGTTTGAAATGCTCCTGGCCAACACTGCTACCATTTCCAAAAGTCATGTAGATCCCAATAATGATGAGATTACCACTTGAACCTGAAAGCGAGCACTGCTAGCTAAATCTTGTGTCGCAGGGGCAGCAACTTATTTTGTGTGAGAACACTCTACAGACATCTTACCTGTAGGAGGTAAAATCCATACCGTCGTTTAAACTTAAACAGCACAGTCAGTTGATCATGCGGCCCTTTGTGTTTCTGTCTGACTGCTTCTGACTTTTCCGTGCTCATTTTAGTCAGCGTAAAGTCGGGCAGCTCAATATTCCGCGTCAGTGTCACTGGACTGTCGAACCATTGCAGCTGTACAAGGGAATTGTCATAGTCGGCGCTTTGAAACACCATATAACACTCTTGAGTGTCAAACGGAAAGCGACGCAAATCAACGCTGCAGGGTGTCCGAACCTGTAAGAAAATTTTAAAACATGCAGAAACATTGGTTATTCGTAAATAGTTTTCAATAGTATATCGCCATAAATCAAACTAGATAAACCATGCGGTCAAAATCAGGAAGTACTCCAACGTTTCAAAATATGCAGGGAAACCGTGCTTAAATTTAAACGTGGAATTATAGTATGATGGTGTACGTGTTCTACTTACACTTACGTGCGTTTACGTACTTTGCCAAAGCCACAAATCCTGTGTTTAATAATCTTTGAGCGAATTCGTACTTTAAGTAACCTCTAAATAATCTTGAAATAACCTAACCTAATAAAATAATAACTTCAAATGTCTGTGGAATCACTTAACTTTACCTAATGACTTTAAGTTTCTATTTTCAGTATATTTCACGAAACTCATTTTGATCCGGTCTTAGTGCATTTGAACATTGCAAAATAGATTGCATCATGTTTACTACGCAACCTCCTCATGCTAATAATGATGCTCAACGTTTTTGCTTTCACAGAGCATAACAGAATGTTCTTACCCTTAGTCTATAGTTAATCCAAAGAGTACCATTATCATAAAGAATAACAAACATGTTTGGAGTCGGGGACAGGTGAATTTGCGACTGACGCGCGTTTACTAGAATGACATTCGGCGACCATGCTTTGTCCAGAAACTGCGGATCCAAAGTTACATTGTTTCGACAGCGGGATAAATTTGTGAAACTAAGACCGGGATCCTGCCACAGTTGGCTGTAGAAGATGTCTATCATAATGTCGCCTGACTTTTCGTCAAATTCCGAAACGTCTTGAACATGAATTTCGACGGTCACCAAGACGCCGTCCGGGTCTGGCAAGGTTTCCTTGCCACGATAGTGAGCGTCCAAAAAATTCATGACATTGACGCTGTCCTCTCGACAGTTGCGACGCGATAGTCCAGTTACAGCAGCGGACAACATCAGGCTCAGGCGAAGTGACCAACGTAGTAGCACCATTGCCATTTTGACCCACTGAAAGATGTTAAAAAAGCTGACTATGCGTCCATAAATTGGTTAGTTTTCAGTTGTGTTCCAGCGTAATCCGATTTCAAATTGCCATTGACACACAAATCCTGACGTCACTGTATCAGCGATGACTGAAATGAAATACCTTAGCTTTTGCCAATATCACATGATAGCCGTCAGTATGGCAGGTGCCGTACTCTTTAGTGTGCACAACTAACATACATCTAGCAACTGTGCACAGACCCTGCAATGTTTAGCCAGTGTAAACTGTAGTTGGTTTACTAGCTGCCTGTTCTAGTATAATTAGCATCTAAACAGCACTGGATCTAATTGTTATAACTACTGCTATTAGTGCTGAAAATGGTAGAGGTTCAAAACGTTAGTTTTGTTTTTTGGCTCATACTGTAGGAGACAGCCAATTCAGTTTGGTCTTAGCATAGTCCATATAATTTGAGGTTTCGAGTGGCATAGTGTTCCCATAAGTCAACGTGAGTGTCTTCCTTAATAAAATGAAACCTTAGTTTCAGTTTAATTTTTGAAGTCAATATAATAACATAATTGAATGCGAAATTACGAGGTTTCTTCGTAACCAAGGCGGATATGGCAAACAACTATAGCCTCCATGAGGGTCACTACATACACTTAAAACCAACAATAGAAATAACACAAGTTTAATGCTCTTGGTCCTATGGCTTGATTTAATCTGTAATCACTACAAACTTTATGTATACACTCAGTTGGTCCAAGATTTCAATAGAAAGTGGGGGAAATGAATTTACCTTAGATGAATAAAATCTTCAGCTCGGCTCAATTCAACTGAAACATATTTGATTTTCTAGGTCTCTAGGCACAAAATAGCAGGTGATTTTCTTGCACGGAAGCCTAAGCGTGTTTAGTTTATTAGCTATTAAGCAATTGGAAACTTTGTCATTACAGCATTGGTCACAGAATTAAGCACAGATATGTATGATTTAGTAATTACACGGTAACACATAACTAATGGGTGGCGTTGCAATAGCGCCACAGTAGCTATAAAAACATGGCGCTGGATATACTGAGATATGTTTTTCCTATGAGATATAACAAGCGAACCTTCATTATATGTGACTTTCTGAAGAACTTCCTTTTTGCTATTTGATTAATCATTAAAGTGATTGAGTGTTGGCCGATATTACGTGTGTACCATAGTTTTGACGAAGTTGAATGTGATTATTAAAGTTAGGTGCTCCAGACAGTAGTTTTTAAAGAATGCTTGCTATTTTGAACATAGGAACGCTCAAAAAGCAGCCTTGCTCCCATTAGCTTAAACCCAAAATCAGCAAAAAGCTAAATGGATGCTTGATACTGCACAGGCGATCTTTCTGTCTAGATGAATGTACAGGAAGGACGCTTAAGTTAAACTAACTCACAAATCAGCAACTAGTAAATATTGTAAAAAACAGTACAGCGTGCCTGAATCACAAACTATTTAAGCAAGCCCGTAACCACATTCAAAACGTTCAGTAGGTATGGCAAAGCTGGACAGGCCCTGATGACTGCCAGCCTGATTGCCAGATGTGCTAATGATTTCCAATTTCGAATAAATACTAGCCAGCTGGCGACTGGAGCAATGCAGACAACGATAGCTACTGGCCGTCCGCTCCTGTAATCAAAGTTTTCGCAAAAGCTTGCCCAAACTTTAATATTGCATTAAATTTAAATAAGATATATCATGGTTTTTCTGTGTTCAGCCGTTGCCGTTGCTCAAGAACAGGACTACACTAGTACAGAGTAAAGCGAATGTCATGACATAAAATGTGTCAAGCTGACAACCCAATTTACGCTGTAAAAAAACTGGCAAAATAACAGATTTCCAGCATATCTGTCTCTTAAAATGGAAACCAAACACTCTAGAGATTTCTGTTCTGGCAATTTTAGGCAGCAGATAATCTCCGCTAGTATCCGCGCAACTAATTAGATTTGGACACAAAATAGCCAATTTAAGGGAATGAAAACTTTTTCTAATTGAAACATTATATTATCTGTTGTGCTCCAGCTTAGTGAGTGTGGACCGACCTAGCCGGAGGATGACCATCATCGAATACAACTAAAATTAATACTGGACATTGGAGTTGTTGTGGAGAAATGTTAGAGAAAGCTTTCATTTCCCAAGACCTAGAATTTACTAGCACTGGTCCAGACAGAGATCAAGCCATGACTAAGTAACATTCAGGCATACGCATCACTTACAAAAATTTTCAACTACATTCGCAGGCATTCAACCTATCGGTCCAAATAGGCATAATCGGAAACAATGCAAGCAAACAACGTAAATGAGTATGAGACAGCAAACAGCACGGGCAGAGGCAAGACAAGATTTACCATGACTTATTTAATTCCGTGAGCAATCTTCCTTTTCCTGGTTTTGTCAATTCAACTAAAACCTTTTTCATAAAGATTAGAAACTAAATATTGAAAAACATTATAGCGCCAGATCTCAGCTGATGAGTAGGACAGTAGACGTGTTTGACTAAAAATATTTCTTGTCGTTGACCGTCCACAACATAGGGCTTCGAGGGAGGTCAATGAGTTCTGTACTTGCATGTTGTATTTTCTTAGTATAATAATTCGATAATGTACATACCATAAGTGGTGTATTTAACCAATGTCAATGCAATTCTGATAAAATTGAAAAGGGTGTTATGAAAACCCGAAAACGCCAAGCAAAAAGATAACCCTATTCCCCGTTTTTGACGCTCCAATGTTCGCTAATTTGTTTAAATGTATGTGTGTACCTGATCATGCATATTAACTTCGTTATTTCAAAACAAGAAGCTACTGGTGATATCTTTTAGCGCAGCCCTGCTTCTAAGCAAAAAGAACACTACCATTGGTGAAAAAATGGGTGGGGGAAATATACAACTAAATATACATTAGCATGGGGATGGTTAAAAATGGTAGCAGAAAAGATGAAATAATTTGCTACCAGGCGTAAGACAATTGCCCTAAATACAGGTTCCACGAACAAAACTTCTACATACGACCGGCTTTGCCAGAAGTTTCAACTCAAGATCACCTTTTTGGTGTGAAAACGCTTACAGCATGTCAATTTTGCTAAAGAATTGCTGGTTAAGCTAAAACTTTACTTAACTAAAAAACGCTAGGAATTGCTTGGGTATGTTTAACCAAAGCAGCTTCCTAGATTGGTACTAAAATCTGCTTGTACAAGGGTCCATGAAGATTGACTTTCCGTTCTGGTACAGACCTATTAACAGGTTGAAACTAAAATTTGGATATGCAAATATGCAAATGAGTTTATGCAAATTAGCTGTGTATATAAGCTTTTGCATTTTTATGGTTGTGGTCCGTGTTTCTAGTAAAGCTCTTCTGATTTCTGTCAAAACTCGGTTTAGCTAATCTTAATGAAAGTTGACTGCTGACTGTTGACTAGGAGACCTTGCTCCTATCAGCATATCGTTCAAACTATGCGAAACGTGCGGCTTATCTCTTTAACAAATATACCATGTACCAAATTTACAAGTGTCGTGAATAAAGCATGATGCAAATATCGGGATGTACCGTTCATGGTACTAGTTCATATGGTTATATGGTTCATTTGGCGTGCACTTTTGTTACTATATGTGCCAAACGTGAATTGTGAAAATAAACAGAGCCCCCATATCTTCAACAAAGAGAGAATTGAAAGCTGTCCTACCTATAGTCCGTCTTATTGTTTACTGTCTCTCCCATGAGAAGTGGTTTGCTGTCATACTTTTAATACAGTGAGGATTCTTGCATTAAATGACTTTCTTGACACTTCCTTCCTTCATTCTTTTCTGATACGGACTGTAAGGCGGCAGCATGTGTCACTGGGAAACATGCTTGTCGCTGACAGATGCCCTGCTATGCCGATACATTCGAACTTTCCGCAAATCCTAGTTCTATTATATGTATACGAATCAAATATGCTACATATTTGCTACTGGAAGTAGCTACATTTAAGAGAAGTAAAGGGGCTTTTCGACCCTGAGCGCCAGCTTCAGATTGCCGCCTTCAAATCATAACTACGTTTCAGCGCTCCGCAGGTATCGCAACCTTCGGGTTTATTACTAGAGACAGCCATCACAGTATTAGTTTTTATTTATTATTATTTTGGGAGTTTTTATAGGCAAGCATGCATACAGAAAAAATCATGAAGTTTAATAATTTCAATATTTTAGTACCTAATCATCGTGGGCGAAATCTTAGTAAACATTTTAAGAAATCTCGAAATTAATAGACACTTCAGTTATCCAGTTTAATTTCTTGCTCCAAATATTCGCTCCGTGGATTTTGTTTGCTAACAAACGTAGAACGTTCTTTACTCAGCAATTCTAATAAGAATAGAAAACTGCGTAGAAATGTTTGTATTTCCACACGAGACAAAAAGTTTCGTTCTATGCGCACATTCTTATTTTATTACCGATTTATCCAAATTTTCTCTAAACCCGTTTCAAAGCCATTCTGCTGATGAATTGCGAGTTTTGTTATAACATCTATTTCGTCAAGTTTTTGAATACGCATAACTCGCCTAGTCTAACAGTCGTGGCTAACCTATTCATCATTCTATCTCCAACATTCGTCCACAGTTGCTTGCAATTGACATAAGTGAATCAAAGTTTTTGATGCAACTGCACAGGATGGCAGCTTTTCTTTTTCAATTCATTTAAATTTGACTTTCAATCGTTTCCGTCTAGGCCTTCTAGCCTGGCAAACCTTTGGCAAGCCTTGCATCTCCAGGAGAAGCACAGCTACTCTCAGATTTCATATGTTTCAATTTAAAATGTTGACATCTATCCTCAAATTGGCCCCTTTAATAATAAACAGTTAAACATTAGAGATTTATTATTTCGAATCAAGTATACAGCCACGAATATAGTCTCTTCGATTTCTATACAGAAATAAACAGGTAAACGGTACTCTCCAGGTAGTGATCCTTGAATCAGTTCTATCCGACGAGCAAAATGTTTTAAAAATTTAAAAACATGTTTCTGAATTTTGCTATTGTGACTTTGTATGAAACAAAAGAAGCCCATCCAAATCTTGTTATTTCAACTAATAACTTCTATACGGTTTTCAATATAATCAACATCCTATTCTCATACAGAATCTTGGGGCGAAAACTAGCATATTGCCTTATGACGGACTTCGAATTTGACACCTACAATGGATACACCTACGACGGATACACCTACGATTTGACGAAAATATAATAAAATTTATATCAACTAATTCAGCAACAATCAGCTGCTCTTATGCAATACGTTTTGCTGTTAAGGAATTTCATTTTAAACTTATGTAACATTCGTTCGTTTGAATAAATTGGTTAGATTGAAATACCCAAACTTCTAAATAAATTAGTCAAATTAAAAAGTTGGAACATGAGAGGATTGGCGTTCATAGTCCGAAACCATCTTCGTTTATTGCACGGTTGATAAAAGATAGGAAAGTGAAATGCGGTCTGTGTAGGGTTGTGCCGGTAAGAAATTTATCGGGCCGGGCTTGGGCTCGGGCCGAACTGTTTCTTCGGTTCGGGCTCGGTTCGGGCCCGGGCCAGCCCGAGCCCGGCCCGAAGCCCGAGGCCCGAGTCAAGGCCCGAGCGGCCCGAACCGATATACGGCCCGAGCAGCCCGAGCGGCCCGAACCGATTCGCGGCCCCAGCAGCCCGAGCGGCCCGAACCGATTCGCGGCCCGACCAATACGAGCAGCCACAGGGCCACAATTTCCCAAATCAATTCAAGGCCAAACCGGACAGAACTGTGAGAGCATCCCTCTTACCATGGTCATGCCCCAAGTATATCAGCCCGAAATCAACATGACCAGACGCACAAACCTACACGACCTAAACCGACATAGTTACGCCGGCAGAAAAGACTCAGTGATGATACGTGATCGTGATACAAAATAACCTAAGCACCATCATCCTAACTTAAGTGAGTCCTTCAATCAACCAAACTGTTCCATTTAGTCAAGCACTACCTGACCTAAAATTCAACGCAAACAGGCATTTTTACCATATCAGATACAAAACCAAAAAAATTTTTGTAATTCCCTAATCCTCTTTGTATATTGGATTTGTCTTCTTTAGACAGACCCACCATTATCACCAAAAATTGAAAGCAAAAGGAACCAACATGCACAGACAGTATACACTTGAATTCAGACTAAAACTAGTCCTAGCAGTGCCTAGCGTCAGTGCACTGTGAGAAAGTATATCCAGGCTCTAGCAGCCTCTCAAAAATCAATAATTCCGGCAATATGCAAGTATTGGATATGAAGGCCCGAACGGCCCGAGCGGCCCGACTCGGTTCGGGCTGGCAGAAGCACTCGGTTCGGGTTTGGTTCGGGCCGCTGAATTTATTTCTCGGGCCGGGCCGGCCCGGGGCCGGCCCGAGCCCGAGCCCGAACCGAGCCCGAGGCCCGATTCACGGCCCGAGCACAACCCTAGGTCTGTGTCCTTGTTTCCAAACACAGAAGTTTCCCTACTAAAAGATTTTTTGGTTTTTTGATTCTAAATTTTTGGTCAACGTAGAAGAAATATTTTACGCAAAGCAAATCAAATCAAAATAAAAAAATTATTTGGAAAGCCAAATAAGGATATGGGAGGTGGCTAGGCATAGAATAGCAGAATAGAAAGAGGCTAAATCAGAATTGGAATGGAAATGGAAGATAATTGATTATATGGAGAGTGCCCGACTAGCCGCCATCGTACAACAGAGAGAATATATAATTGACTGTACAGTTAGTGTGGCCATGTTGTTAGTTACTCTAACAACACAATTTCGGTCTTCGGATTCGCATTATAGGACGTGCTCCATCCTCTCTTCTCAGCGCAGTTAAAACCGCTTTTACAGCTTAATTTTTTGTTTCCTTGTAATGAGAACCACAATAAAATAAGCGAAATCACTGGAAAGCCAGATTTCCCTTTGGCAAAAATTTGTTTCCTTTCGGACCCAACTTCGCATATAGGAACACTTTTATTTCGTTTTCGGAGGGGTATCCAATATACTATGCAAGAACGCTGTCGCCGTCGAAAGGAACCCTATAAAGAATACAAGACTGTGAAGATACGTCAGGTATGAAAGCAGCAGCGTCAGGTATGAAAGCAGCGGTTGTAATGCATACTGTATTAGTTTCCAAGATGGAACTTGAAGGTAGATGGCGTGAACCATCACCACTGTAATTCGTAGTCCCGATTCGAAATGGGAATCAATAGTCGGAACCAAAGGTTCAATTTGCTCACGAAAAGCTGTCGGATCCGTAGGAACCGCAAATTGAAGGGTCGTCGCCGATCCAATACGATCCACTACGTCTTTCGATCCAATATGTCTCTGGTTCAGTTATTGCCTGAAGGTTCTCCTCATAGAAAGCACCCTCCAGAATTACAGTGGTGATGGTTCACGTCATCTACCTTCAAGTTCCATCTTGGAAACTAAAACAGTATGCATTACAACCGACGCCGAGGTGTTAGTTTTACATACAGAACAAAACTTAATTCAGAATTAATTAAACAATGCTTAATTCAGAAAAAACGACGTAATCTATTGAATTAGCAAAAAGTAAAGTTGTCCCGCAAAGAAAACATTGGTCATAACAATTAAACCTGCCTTATGATTTTTGGCCAACTTAACACCTAGTCCTTCGTACCTTTGTTATGTAAACATCAGGTATCTGGTCAGCTTTCTTGACTTGGAAAAGGAACGCTGTTCACCTTTGCGCTCAACAGCTGCTAGCTTATTGCTAGCTCAACATTATGCCAGCTTTATGCCGGTAAGAGCCAAAAGAATAATATTGTTAGCACAGCAGTGGGCTTGTATTTGTTTAGTTTTTATTTATTCTGGTTTACTCCGCCTTAAACTTGAGTCATCAGTTAGAGACATTAGTATTTTTCGTATGCCAGTTGTCTCACAGGCAGCGCAAAAAGTGCACATGTGTTTCGTTTAATGGTTTCGTACCGTGCGCCAACCTTGAACTTGTCGAATTTAGACGATTTGAATGTTTTTCGTTTGATCCTAATGAATTTTCAAACATATGTCGCTGGAAACATGAGCAGTTCAAAAGTTTTGGGTCCTTTCGTCAGGATGTCACTATATTGTGTAATTATTGCTATATCAAAAAACGTTAAAATAGGCTTATTTCGACTGGAAGGTAGAAAAGAGGAAAATGGCAATAAATCATTTTCTAAATGATGGTAGCAGTAAATGAGGTGAGTGTTGCTTACGTTTCTGGGTGGGAAGTTAATTTTATTGATTGCAAGTTCAGTATGAGTTTCGTAGTGTGCAACTTCAATGTGATTTTCGTAATGACTAGGTGTATTATTTGTTTGTGAAATGCCTTTGTGACGTTGGTAGATTACGTGCTAGGGTGTGCTCTTGTTACATGAACTGCAATTAGGATGCAAATTAAAGTTGTTTTAGACAGCGAGCATTTCAAACTTTATATGCACCCGGATTGTGGCTACAAAATCTTATTCATTGGAATTTACTTACATCTTACGATGGTTGCCTATCTCCTAATTCATTGTCGAGCAATTAACATATAAAGCGTTATTGAATATATATTGAAAATTATATTTGCTGAAATATATTAGCATTGCCCTCCTTTGCGAAAAAAGTGTTACCATTGGGAAGCAAAGACAGCGGAGACGGAAGGAGTTATTGGCACTAGCCTCTGGATATCCCTATTATTCAAAATTCAAATTACCAATGTTAGAAGCTTATAGGTTTCACTTGATGGAGGCACTACCTCCCATTTGCTAACATATCGCATAAATACTCACAAGGTTCACAATGTGCATCGAGGGAAAATAGACAACATTATAATAGGAATTAGACTTATGTTTTGCTGTGTTAAGTTCATTTACCTTTTTTGACAAAATTGCAAAACGAAATTAATTGTAACATGAGTAGTTTTACTGATATTTACATACACACGTTCGGCTTTCATGTACACTGTCGTACATTCGTAAAAAATCATTCCTGCACATTCGTAAAATACTTGTCAAGTTTAAGCCTTGCGTTTACCACTCCTTGTTTTCTTGTTTCTTCTTCAAAGGCGTCCGTCGGAAATATTATTAATTGCGACATTTGGCACAACTTTACTTTCATATTTGCCGTCCAAATGAGTCCCAGGACAGCATTGAAATTATTTATTGCAGCTTTTGGCAGAATTTCTGTCTTTTATGGAGCCAGGGATTTTGTGGTATCCCAGTTATTGCTTTTAAACTTTTCATTCTAATTTCGTTTAATGAAGAAACTAAGCAAAAAGCAACTAGACAGATGCGGCGTATTTGAAGTATGTTGCCTTAACTTCTTTAAAAGTACGTAAAAGGCATCCCCTTCATTTGGTTTTGGTGTAAATCTCCAAACATCTTTTGTTGTTTTGTCTTACCAGGTTCACCAGCATTGATCATAACTTTGTAAAAGAAATTGAAAATTAATGGTTTAATAATTAATTTAATTCGTCCATTAATTGTTGTTTTGGAGCGGCCAACAGCGATCTCTCATTTCCTCATTGATTGGTATGGCATGAATAATGGACACTGTGTTAATCCAGACGTGTATTGAAATTGAAAGCGAATTAAAAGTGTATTGAATGCTGAATGAAATCGGGATTAATTGTGCGCTTTAAAGTCTTTCTTAATAATTATCTCTCGGTGAATAAAAAAGGGAAACTCACTTTTTGTTTGGATTGGCTGAAATTTAGAATAGCGTCGGTGAAAACGTGACAGGGTATGGAGTTTCCATAGTTATTAGACAGTATGAAATATCTGATATATGATTCCGGAACTAATCATATAAAATCTGTGAACGTTTAAGCTGCGATGAAGGTTAAAGGAATTCTTGGTGATATCGGTAAATTTTTAATAATATAACGCAACGAAGAAATTTAAGGAGCTTAGAGAATCCTTAAAGAGTCTCGGGAGTTTGCATGAATGGACAACACGGCAGATATTTGAAATTTTGCATTAGGTGTCAAGTAACTGTTTAAAGGCATTTCATCTGTTTTCACTGGCCAGATTTGAAAAGGAGTGTCAAAATTAAAGCATGAACTATCTAATTTAGTCATGCAATATGGTCAGCAAATGAATTTAAGAAAGTTGCTGAATACAATTTATAACATCCTGGTAATTTATGTTTAGAATTGTGGCTGCCGGAAATAACCAGGAGCTGATCCAGCAGTTCAAGGAGGCCCTGGGGTAATCGAGCCCCCTGTTTATCGTATTTCGTATCATATCGTATATCGTAGCCTTGGGGGTTGGGTGTACCCGCCCTTGAGGGTCAACTAATGGGGTGACCGGCCCTAGTCGAGACAAAGAAAGAGCAGAAAGAATTAGCGGAGTTAGATGTCGAAGAAGAAGATTGAGGCGGAGCAGGAGCACATACAACTGAACCGGATGGTCTAGGGAGTAACTTTTTTTCAATACACTGGCAACGGGTGGATTTCAAGCTGTGGTAGGCCGAAAGGGTACGCCGGCAGGGCCACGGTGGAATGTGTCTTAAATTCCGGGAGGACCGAAATCTAAGCCATGAGCACAACAATTTTAAAATTTTCCCCAAAAGTTGACGGGGCAAATATTTTAATGAGCTTACTATTCAATATTTCAGCCTTATTTGATATTTCAGAATTCTGAAGTATAAATGGCCTATCCTTTAGACCTATATCAAAACACAGGCGATTATCCTATCGCGAAGCCCAACAACTGGAATTCAAGCCTAGGCCTCACGAATGCGTCAATTGAAGCTAATTTACTATTTTTCGACATGGGTACATAGGGCCGTGGAAAACTACTGCCAGATTTTTTAGAACGAGAACTGGCTGAGTTAAGGGAATCACTCGAAACGTTAATTTACAATGTGGTTGTAGTTCCGCCTTAAAAGAAGGGTTACCCGCTTCAGTTGTACGTCGTGTAAATAGGGTGTGCGGGTGGCAGTCTATGATATGTTTCGGCTGTCCAGTACCGTCGTCCCGCCTTAACTCGTACTGATTTCCAACTCGGAAAAAGGTTAGTATGTGTGCTTGCATGATTAATTTTGGACGAATAGTAGAATACGTAAAATGCAAAATAAAAATTTGCTGGGTAGATAGAAAAGCTTAAGCGGATTTTCATAATATGGGTGTATTTCTATATATATATATATATATATATGTATATATATATATATATATATATATATATATATATCTATATAGGGATATATGTGTGTGTGTGCATTTTTTTTTTTTTATTTTTTTTTTGTTTTTTTTTTTTTTTTTGTTCTTTTTTTTTTTTGTGTATGCATATGTCGTAGTGAGAATAGCTCATCTGTGAAACTGTATGTAGCTGCCTGTGAAACGGGCAATTGACATTTTCACACGTGACACTGCCAATAAGGGGAAAAGGCTGACGATGTCAATGTGTCAGTACACTGATTACATGAAGTACATAAAGCACATTCCATTGCAGGAAGCAATTCAAATATATTGAAGCAGAGAATTATTACAATTACAACCGTAAAAGTACTTACCTTACAAATTACATACAAATTATGACTCCTTAGTTTTGCATATATTTCCTTTATGACACTTACTATTAAAAAGCTCCAGTTTTCATGCATTTGTATAACTTTGTGGAGGAACCAGGGCTGGAAGTGAACATTTAAAGTTTGATCAGGCCCTGCCCGGTCCGCTCAGGAAATAGTCTCGTTTGCTGTGCCCAGTCTAGGTCCGCGGGCGTCATTACTGTTTCCAGACCCGTCCAGACAAGATATAAAGGTACGCGCAAACACCGCATTGAATGGCTCTTATGCCTCCTGTACTTGAATTCCTTAGCAGTCTGTGAATCTGTGTTAAATTGTAACTGCTCTAACAAAACATGTAGTGTTTTTCGAATCCCTTATTATAATTATCACGAGTATTACACTTCAAACTAAAATTGCTATAAATTGCAGTTTCCAGACCAACCCGGGTGAAAATAAAGACTTGACCAGATTTGCCTGGGCGGGCATTGTGTAAATGTGTGAAATATGTCCATGTGCAGCCCGGCCCGCGGGTATCTGAAGTCCACTTCCAACTCTGGGAGCAACCTCCTTTACAATGGCATAAAGTACTATTCAATCTATTGTTAGTCACAAAAATTATTAGTCAGTCACGTTAATCCGAAAAGTCGTGTCAACAAAAAGGGTGGGGGCACCAGCAACTTCAGAAAATTGCTGATATGTGCTGCATGGAAATACATTATAAAGTTGCTTTAATAAAACGCATCATCAATACATTCCCCCAAGTATACTAACATTTCCTGTAATACATTTTGGCCTCTTTCGAAGAAAAACCCTCATTATTCCTTCAAAAATACTATTTTGAATGGTAAAGTAAAGTAAAGTAAATTTGATTTTATTGTCAAAGGATCAAAGTTCATAAAGACGCCTTGACCTCAAATTCATACAATGTCATTAACACCTGTTACGTTGTATGTAACTTGTTTTGACTCACATTAAATTTCTATGGCGCTTCGCCAAGTCCTCTTTTCCTAGTACGAGTTTGGCGTTGTCCGCCTTCAAAATCTAGTCTTCTCCCTTATTGCCAGTTTCGCGAGTGAAAATACAAATAGTCCGTTGCACAAGCAGCTCCAGTGAAATTGCCAATTTCACAGAAGAGCTATTATAAAACTATTTCATATTGTACAAACTTAAATCACAATATATCTAGGTTATTTATATATTTATAATAATATATAATATATATATATATATTATATATATATATATATATATAATTTGCGTTATAAAAGACTGTTTCGGAGTTCCGAGGTTACTCCGGAAATCTGTGGTTAACGAGTTGCGGGGTCAGGGCGGCAGGAGCGGAGGACGAGTGGATGTGACTAACTGTTAGATCACCAACAAAGTCTCAAATGCCGCCAAGCGTCGTGAGATTGTGCTAGAGTATGTTTTCTTCGAAAGATGGGAGTATATCCTGGTTGTGTTTTCTTCAAAAGAGGTGAGCACAACCGCCTAATCAGGCCTCTTCGGTTGGTATCTAGCACACCGCCATGGTTAGGGGTTGACCAGCCCGTAGGGATCGGTTAGGCGAGCTAACTTACGGTATCTTATTGCAGTTGCCTCATTACTGTGCAAGTAATCCTTGTAGCCAAGCCCTAGGCTCTTTGACTCAAGATTCTGTGTTGAAGTGACTATGTTTTGGACTCCGAACGGACAGCAAAACTTAAAAAAATTGGGTAATTTCCAGGTTAAGCTTAAGATTCGCCAAAATTTGTAGGTTTACATTTAATACCCTTTGACTATACAACAATAATGCAATAAAAGCATAAGATCAGAACGAGACCTGTTTGGAAACATGCTGTCATTGAAACGGGAAAATTGATATATAGTGAGTAGTGAGCTTCGCACGGATAAAATCCACGACGAATTAGATTTTTCATCCGTAAATTTGTAGGGCCATCAAAGGCGTACCGCGCAACCAGCACGGTGTAGCTGGAACCAAATAATTTGTACCAGAACATGGATGGAACTAGAAAAAGTGTCAACGTTTAACTGCGGAAATATTTCTGGATATATATGCATGGATATATCAAAAATCGAGCTGGAGACACATCAGTGAATGCCAGATCATGCTCATGCACAAAAGTAACCAGACAAAATTTCAAACGGCCCTTCACAATAGGTGTCAGAGTCCATGTCCATGGAATGAGTTTTCATGGTACGGGCTAAAAACCTAAAATAAGTCACGGTACAGGTTAACTAGAATTGAACATTCAGAGGCTGTGCCTCCGAAGACCGAGTATTGTTCAAGTGCAACTATATAGTCAGTTTCTATATTAGCTTCCGAGGTTTTTGCAACAGAATGAGGAGGAATCCAAGTCAATTGCATTCTGGACCATTTCTGGAGCAGAGCAGAGGCCCAGAAGTCATCTTTTTTCTAGAAGTCACTGTAGAAATCAATTCGTTGCTTTTGTGCAATGAACGTTTAGTAAAAATTTGCACTTTTTCCGACTTTGACGGCTTCTAACTTTTTCTGGGTGCATTGGGCACCCTTCAATGCTTACTTTTGAAATGTAGAGCAATAATTCTCTATCGATTGGTGGCCGATCCGTCTGTCTAGGTGCTCCCACTAGAAACTGGCAGCCAAAAATGTGAAATCTGTCATTTTCAACCGTTAGTCCTGAAGAAATTTAGGCATTAAATTGTTAAAAGAAATGCGTCTGTTTTTAGAAAGATATACACTTACATACATAACGTTAACTGTTTCAGCAGCTGCTCAACGATTTCATTGTATAGCTCCTAATCTATAAATTTTGAAACGATCTCTATACACATAACATATTACTTTTAGTTGATAATTTAGTAACTTCAATGATGTTTTATTTAGGTGGAGGAAAACCATTTATTGGGGACAGTGGAAATCATAAAAGAAAAATTAAGTGGACGAATTAGAGTTAGTGGAAGTCCGAAACTACTTATTTGCGATATTTTCTACGTATGCGGTGTGCGCTGCCAAATGTTGAGGAAGATTAACACCGCCCAAAAATGAGTTTCTGGCGAATTCAGTTGGTCCAACGATTGCATTGCGTTAGGGCGCCTGTTGCGTTAGGACGCCCCTATGGTGCGTTAGAGCACTTTTATCAATTTAACAAATCATTAGTTTTATTGTTTTTATGAAAACAAGTAATGTTATGGGTTTGCCTGAAATCATTAAAAATTATAAATTGTATGAACTAAGGTTCGGACCCTGGTTTTGTCTACCACTACCGAAGCCATGTTGGTTCCACTACCTTCGATGAGGACAATAGTGCATCTTTTTAGTTGGAGCATAATTTATCCAACAGATTTAATTTTTGCTGTGTTTTGTTGTTTAGTCCAACGGCTTCTGCCAAGGAATGATTTCGAATTATAAAGAAACTAGTTTTTATTCAGCTGGCTGCTGTACGAAGAATGTTCAAGGTGGTTCTGAAATCAGCACCAAGAAGTGCTTCTTCAGCATGGTAAATAGTTTCGATTTATCTGACTTATCTAACGATATCCGACTACTACCTCAATTTAGTTTGAAAAAATGTCGAGTATTAAATGAGTCGTGTTTTGTATTTTATTTCAAGATATTTGATGGTTTGATACTGACATAGACTGAGTTTTGTTTCGCTGTTTTCCTATATCTGCTTTGTATCTTATGTCCTACTTTCTGCCAATGTTTTCAGATTTTTACTATACAGTGTCGAATTGGGATTGTTATCTCTTGGATTAGCACGCGTCGTTAAAACTAATTTAGTAGTTTAATTTGATTGTAGGCTTTGTGTTTTAATTGTAGTTTTGCTTTGTGCAATTCTTGTTGAGTTTTGCTAAATTCGAAATAAAACAATATATTCATATCAACAAAGGCCACGAGTGAGTCAGGGCAGTAGCACAGCATAGGGAGTTGCACACATGTTTCGCTTTGCCTGTGAAATGACTCTAAAGTGGGAGCGTAGATAGTTAAGATAAACAAAATGGAGTTGGCGGCGGCGACAGGACGGAGAAGGATGACGGAGAAGGATCATTGCGCAAAAGTTCTGTTTCTAAACATTAAGCTTCTGATTAATAAACAACAGACCAAGTGCAAGTTGCAAAATCAGCAAGACTATTCCTTTACGTCATTAAAATCATAAATAATATTCGGTGGAGGTGGAGCGGCGGGGAAGGTGATTGCAGGTATGCATTCGCTGCGTGCTTGCGTAATCACGCAGTTTTTATAAGATAATTCCTGGAATTGGTGATGCAATTTATTTTGAGTTAAGAAGGAAATCTCAAGCATTCTTGACAGGTGAGAAAGTGGCTGAATTGCGACGTCAATATTAGCTAGGGTTTAGTTTTTATACCATGATGCCTGTTGCATCAATCAGCAAATATTGACTTTAGGCGCCCTTGCAACAAGCCAAGCAATCGTGCTAAATTAATTAACTGTCCTATAACCGCTTTCAATACGATTATTGATTTTTATAAAAAATACCCATCCAACAAGACCTCGCTATATGGTTAACACATCATGTGTTAAAGCTAAGTGTTACTACTGACGTGAAGGCGAAAAGAAGTGAAAAAGACTACTATGACAAAGTATGTTTGGTGAACCGTTTGAGGAAGGCGAGATGGTATTACTGAACGCACTAGTAGTACCTCAAATACAGTCCAGAAAGTTCTACAAAAAGTGTATTTGCCCATATATAGTTATACGGAACTTTCTGATGTAACATATTGCATCCAAAATTGTGCCCAAAAAAGAAATCGCCAGGTGCTACATTTCAGCAAGGAACTCTAAAATGGAAGGCCCGAAATCTGACCGGCGGCTGACTGGCAAAGCAGTAAAAGACTAGCTGTAGAAGAAAAGATGAAAGCGAAGTAGAAGAAAGCGAGATGTAAGACGGATTGTTCAAATTGTTTGGTTAACCCCAAACTCTTCCCCCATTTTTTTTTTCAAAAAAAAAGAAAAAAAAAAAAAAAAAAACAAAAAAACCCTATATCAGCCTGTACGGTGTACAGTTTTTGTGAACTAGACATCTGATTACAGGGTATGGACCGGATGTAACCGGATTTTAGGAAATGTCTTGGGCTAAGGACCAATATACTAAAGTATGCATTAATAATATGCATTAATAGTATGCATTTTCTTGCCGAATCTGAAACGTTTTTTCAATTTGCTATCCGGTACCCGGATGTAGACCGGACATGACGAGTTTACCGGATTCTCCTCCTCCTGAGGTTTCTAAAATAAATACTTTATATGAACTATCATCAAAAGTTCACTCAGGACAGGCGCTCACAGTTCGCTTCCAAGATTTTTGGTCATACTTTAGTTAAGTAGGTGCTGTTTAACCACCAGCAAGTGAAAAACTAGTCATTTGAATAGTCTCGCTGTTCCCGATATGTAATCGCAAGCTCGCAAACTAAGCCTGGTAGGTCTGGTGAGCCCGGCACCACGGTGGGTCCGGAAACCAGGTAGGCCCTATAGGCCAAGTGGGCCCAGCCTCTTAAAGAGCGTGCGTAAAGGCCGGTCTGTCAGACAGCGCCGGGCCTGGCCTAGGTCGGGCCCAACAAAGTTTTCCGGGCACAAGCCTAAACCGGACCAGCCCGGCTCAGATCCCGAAGCCAACTACACGGCGCGGGGACAACTCTAAAACCTTCCAAATTTTACTCCGTACACGTAACGGTCAGTACGTAACCACTAAGTTAGAGTTCCAACATTTGACAGAAACCTTAATTCACTTGCAGAACACACTACAAATTGAGTGACAACAGGTTTGCATTTGAAAAGGTCTTCTGTTAATCAGTTATCAAACTATTTTCTTATAAAGCTTATTTTACTGCAAACTCATACCAGTAGACAATATTAAAAATGCCAAAAGCTATTGGGAACAAAACCATGGAAAAAGAATCCAACTTCCGGGGTTCGATCCACCGTCTGTCCTCCACCTCGGTCCAACCATTCCGAATTAGACTCGTTCGGGCAAGTCGTTTCGGCGCACCGATATTCGGCGTGGCAATCATGGCCGAAACTTCGCAGTAGTGAAAACGGGAAATTGACGGAAGCGAAATTCGGCGCGCAAAATTCGGTGGCAGGAGTCGGGACCGACCGGAAATGACCCGATTGGTTACCCGCGATACTAGAGCCAGCTCGACGATGCTGCCAAAGAGGAAGCAAATGCAGCCCATTATCCAGACGTCCATAGCTGAAATTAGATTAACAGTGGTTTAGGATACACTTAATAATAAAAGGCTTAATGAAAACTTTTGCGCAAAGGTTTGCTTTTGTCAGGAGTTTAAATTTAAATTTAAAAGTCCAAAAAATTCGCTAGATAGCAGCGGAGGTCAAGATGACACTTATTCTAGCTAAGTTTTGGATGGCCTTCAAGAAGAAGGCAATTAAATCCAATGTCGCTCATACAGGTAGCTTATCTCGAAAGGGTAGCAGGAAATGGCAGCGTCACCTGAGACAGTCACCGTTGAATCAGAGGTTTTCCCATTCGCTGAAGATAAGAAGCAACAGGGTTTGGCAACAGCTTAAGCCCGATTCACACTAGGTAATCTGCAGGCAATCTACTTGCCAGCAATTTAAGGGCAATAGCAATATTTCGAGCAATGCAACAGTCAGACTACATCATCTAGACTGCCGAGAATATAGCGGGAAATTTAAAATTCTAGCCTAGCAGCATTCAGCGGCAGTCTATATTAATTACCAAAAAGCTTGCTCACTGCCTCAGCAGAAATTGCTGATTGTCTGCTATATTGCTGGCAATCTTGACACTGTACACACTAGTGTGATGTTTGAGACTAATAAACCCAATAAACATTGTTGTCATTCTTTTGACTATTGAGTTGAATCCTAGACTACTGGTAGCATACCGTGATGTGCGATTACTGAGAGGCTAGACAAATCCTGACCAACTCGAACTCCGTGAAAACGATTACATCGGTTTATTAATTTCAAGCACACTCGACGACAACACCAAAATTATCAACTAACCAACAAATTATCAGTGAAGCACTACCAAACTTCGTACTACTTATAGCAAGCGCCACATTAACTACCTTGGAATTAAACAATGCGAAACCCACACCAACACTACTACAAAGAGAATTCCCGATCACACTAACTGATTTGTTCCTATATGGCGAACATTAGATATTAGCTAACTTATGACTTTAGTTAAGAGAAGGAAGAAAACACCACTAAATTCACTTAGGCTTAGCATATCAGTTATAATTTACATCTTTCCAGCCGGTGCTAACTTCACATAATACCCCTTCTTTTGGCCCCGGACTCGGACCAGGCCTCGGACGGGTGCACACTGTTAAACAGATTGTTAAAAAGGAATTACCCACAGGTACCTTTTATACTAGTAAAGTTAAAACGTTCGTGAAAAAATACGTAAAAGATAAAAAGAAACACGGCGGTGAACATGCGCTTGAGCACACAACTATCCTAACATGCTTACCGGCCGACGGCAAACTACTCGTAACTCAATTGAGACATTTTTGACAGAACTACTGCAAATACTTCCTAACCGACCACAACACCAACATACAAAATTCATCGTGTTCCAGCCTGAGACCACCTAAGCACCAAAAGAGCGAGGTCTGCACCGACAGGGAACAGCATCGAAAAAAATAACCACTGTTATAGGTATGAAAAAACAAAGAAGAATTATTATGCAAACAAACAAACAAAAACAGTAGAATGATTCAAATATTGTACAGTAAATGTAAATTGTGATTAGCAGCCAAAAATGGAATGAAAGAAACCGTACGTAGGAATGCCAAAAATACTAGATTAGTCACAGAGCGAAACATAAACAAAACATACGTCATCGTTGAGCTGTGAATTTGGAATAAGAGAAGCATAAAGAATTCTGAATAAATCGCAGAAAAGTGAAAACCGTGTAACCGCATCAGCAGAAAAAACACAGAAAAGAGTGATAGTGAAAACAAAAAACCTGTACCAGCACCGACTGTACAACGGCCAAGCCGAGGTAGCGGGCACCCTGACGAAACAGTAAGTAAAACTTAGTCTAAAGGATCCCCAATTTCGAATTTTAATCCCTACGACTCCCTCCCCTCAAATCACAACAAATATATCAGGCCCGAAAGAACCAAGACGACAAACATTTACGACAAACACACGCAATATGGGATGGTGGGAAAGTATCACGGATGTGCGAAAAGAAGGGACACTGGCGGTTTTCTCCCCAGCACCGCAAACAACAAACAAAGCAATTAGCAAAGTACAGAAAACTAGCAACTAGCAATTGGTCAAACTGTAGGCAATCATATTCCTGACAATAATATTGCCGACAATTGTTGATTAGTGTGAACCAAGCTTTAGTTTAGTTGTATACAAAACTATATATACACACAAATAATTACACTACAAGTAACTATTTGCTAAGCAGCAATCTCCCTTTTTACTAAGACATGGTCTATTCTTTTTAAAAATTAACTATTAATTAATAATCAAGCAATTTTAAGCAATAATAAGCAAGCAATTCAGCAAGCAATTTTTAATAGTCAATTTTGGTTTTAAGCACATTGATTCGACTATGATTGGATTGCATAGTATTCAGTTAAATCCTTCACACGGGCTAATAGCCAAAAATCTGGGGGTTGGGTTTCTTGAACCAGGCTCGACACATCTAGAGTCGTGGGGAGAGTGAGGTTTTGGCGCTAAGAACGCACATAACAACATAAACTCATTGCAATGCAATTTAATGCTTAGTCAGGTTTAGGAGAGCAAAGTTATCGGTTTTGAAGATGGGTATCAGATAAAGATTTTGAAGTACAAGTACCGAAGTTCCAGGTACAGCTGAATCCGAAGGAACTACGTTTCAAACTTCGGTGACTGTCTCAAGCGATGCTGCTACCTTTTGATACTCTTTCGGGATAAGCAGTCTGTATGAGCAATATTGGGTTTTAGTAGCCTTCTTCATGAAGCTAATTCTTCTTAGAAGCTAATATCTTGAAGGCTGCTGATTCTTTGCAAATTTTTAGTACAGTACTAATAGAGATTTCAATTGAGCACAGTTTGGGAGTGGTTTTGCTCTTGTTTTTGGGACCCCTTTTTGATTCCCTATTTTTGGGACCCCTTTTTGACTCCCTATTTTTGGGAGGTAGTGTTGCTCCAGGTGATTAAGCTGATGTTTGGGTGACTAATTAACGGTGATGAATAAAGTTGTTGAGAGAGCGGTGATGAATAAAGTTGTTGGGAGCTATTTTGAATCCGAACTTTTGAATCCGCCATCCAGCTATTTAGGCATTTCATCCTTTGAATGGACAGAGATTTTCATGTACTGACTAAATCCAACTTTTGAGAGTCGTTTTTGCTCTCATTTTTGAGAGCTGTTTTGCTCTCCTTTTTGAATTCCTATTTTGAGATACATTTTGCTCAAAATTTTTGGGAGACATTTTGAATCCTATTTTTTCTGTCTTTGATCCTATGATAGGTCTGATGAGAATTGCCAACGTACTAGAATCCAACTTTTGGTATTAATTTGCATTGCCAATTTTATGGAGCTATTTTGACCATTGAAAGATCTGAGATGTTTTGCTCTCATTTTTGGAAGATGTTTTGCTCACATATTTGGGAGCTATTTTGATCCCAACTTTTGGGAGCTATTTTTGCTCCCAGCATATCCAATCCAACTTTTGATATCAATGTTTTGAGAAAGAATGTTTGTTATTTTGTGGAAGCCAGTGATGGGTATGGATGTTCGGGTGGTATTGTTCAATTAATATATGTAATGAAGCTGATATAAACTGGGCAATTTGTGGATGAAAATATACTGAATCAAAATATATGTGATAGGCATGGATATTCACAACTCATTTAATATATGTAATGAAACCGATGTGAACGGAGCAATTTGTAGCCAAATAATCAAACAAATATATGTAATGGGTTCTACTTGACGATTTTCTACTCTCAGCTTTTAGTGTATGTTCTAACTGTGAAAGGTCTAGAAGTTTGGTTGGTATCGGTTGGTTGGTATGGTTGGTGGTTGGTAGGTCGAAGAGTTGGTATCCCAAAGCCACAAGACGTTCCTAACCATTCAGTCAGCACGGCTTGACACGGCAATTTTCTTTGGATCTAAAGGGTGTGATAACCATGCCGTTGTGTTTATGATATGGCTTGGAACTCATGCCACGAAGGCGTGGAAGGTTCCCGAATGGTTCGTATCTCCGAGGAATCATTATGATTGCAAAGAACATTAATAAACAGTTATGTGTGAATAGATTATTCATATTATGAACTATGTTATTTTTTCTGAACATTATTCATAATAATTATATTTATTGTATGTTACATGTAATATATACATTCAACAAATACTATTGTTCAGAGTCAGTGGAATCGGAGTCAGATTAGGGATCATGTTATTTCCTGAAACCAAAAGAAAAAATATTAGAAGTAAGTGTAGAGGTCCAAGAGTGCAGAGCAAGTAGTGTATCAAGCCCAGGAAAAATAGATAGATAAATAAAATATGACTAGAAAATATTAGAAAAGACAGTAACTAAGGTTAATAACTGAGCAAACAAAAATACTGCACAACGCATTCACCTTGGTCGCACACACTGATTGATTTTCCTGTGCTTCGCCAGTGCTTCCAGGGAGTGCAAGTACTTATCGCACTTTAAGCACCTGTGCCGTTCATGAGCATTTCTTTGGTGCTCGTAGAGATCATTTTTTGTGGGGACACTCCTTTTGCAGATCACCTGTTCACTGGGAAGGAGTAGCGCCAACGCCAAGCGTTGTGCTAGGTGGCGACGAAGGTTGTTCTTGGTTGTCTAGGCCTTGCAATGGGGACAGGGAAAAGGGAGTTCGGGCTCGGGGTCGGGGATCGGCTCAGGAGTCAAAGTCGGCTCGTCCAGTTTCAAGAACTACTCTCAGGTCATGTTGGCTTGATATTGCGGAAAAGGAAGTCCTTTCTCTCCTTCCACCGCATGACCTTTTTTAAAAGACAACTGAGGTGGGACGAAACATTTTTGAAATTTTCAAGGTGATGAGGAGAACAAAAGTTTACGGCCTCAAAAATGACACGGTCTAAGTTAGCAACCTGGTGACTTGTCAGTGGTGGAGTTATGACGATGTCACCAGGTTCCTGAACAAGCATGCGAACCTTGACACCCCAACACCGCAAATATCGGGTGAAAAATCAAATACTTTCGCCGCAATGGCTGCATAGGACACCGGACATTTGGAAGCCCATTGATGAGCACCAGTAGCTTCCCAAGTTCAGACCGGGAAACACCTATCCATACTTTGGTTTTTATGTAACAAACATTGACAGATGGGAGATGGAAATAGTCTGTATGAATACCGGTCACAGTCTGAACTTGCGCAGCATAAGTCCAAGGATTTAGATCCCCTCGAACCCGCCACGACCCCCTCTCATGACATCAAACAGCTGCTAAAGGTCCACATAAGGTTTAACCTTCCATGTACCGTCAGGAGCTACATGACCTGAGATCAAGCCGTACCGTTGCTCACCAACGAGGTTATCCCAGATATCGTGAGGATTGTATGGACGCCGATTGCGCTGACGAAAAAAGGAACCGGTTGCTTCCACATCCTTTGTCCTCCCACCCTTCTTGGACGCAGGTCAATAGGCGATGACCTTCCCCTGTTTTGCAATTTCTTCCATCACGGCCATTTGGTACGTTTTGATAGAAATTGGCAAGCCAGGGGGACAGACAACCCGATCAACAACCAGGAATCGGATAAAAGGTGGATTATGGGAAAAGTGGTCAGACGTGAAATGGGAAGGCGTGCCGGTAAATTTTTTGGGGAAGGGGGCGCCTTTAGAGTCAACTCCTCCTCCGTTGCCTGGATAATAGGGGCATCCTGGGCCTCCCAATTGAGGCCTTTCTGCGTGGATCGCATGTACTTTTTGATGTCTTTCTTTGACTTGAACTTTAATATGCATAGGCGACCTTCCGATGTCGGCGGGGGCGCAATCAACATTTAACCAGGACATCTAAAAGTATTATTACCACACGCTAGCTAATACCACAACCAATAACTACTCCTACTACTACTACCACAACCAATAACTACTACTACTGCCACAAACACAAACAACTAGCTAAACACACTGTTCCATCGAATCCGCTATTCTGATTACCTGAATTTTAATTAGTTGTTTTCTATTCTTTCTGGTACTTTCAATCGCAATATAAAGTTTTTACTACGAAACCTCTAAAGCAAATGAATTTTTAATTTAATGAAAATTAATGACTTTAAAAATTTAATTGTTGCTTTAATGCTGCAACAGAGTCTTTTTTCTATCTAAAGTTTCCGTGCACCAACTTCTTTCTTTGTCGCATCAGCAGTTTTAAAACCGCAAGTTTTGGTTCCTTGTTGTGTCGTGCAGCTGTTCCCATTAATCATTGGGTTCTTAGTTCCGTAGCTCGACGTATAGGCTTTTGGTCAATATAAAACTGCATAAAACTGGAATTTCATAAAGGCATGTCAGCTGATGGATGGAACAAGTGTATCTGAGTGAATGCAGAGGTGAATGGGTGAATGTGTATCTGGGTGTATGTAAAGAAAAAGATCACAAAATAATAAAAAATTACTAAGCGGAACGGTCCCATACACATAGAATAAGGTAAGCATGCAACTTAAAAACTAACTAGAAACAGCTACCATAAAGCTAAGACCCCCTTCCTTCCAATTACGTAAGCTTATGACTCACTTAGTCGATCTACCTTTGTATTTATGAAATTTCTTCATTCACTGATTAAACTTGCTTGGGTAAAGTAGCATTAACTAAACGTAAGTTTCTTTAATATTTTTGATTACTTTTTACAGCATGAAGTTTCGTGACAATTGAAAAACCTTTTATACTTCGCCAAATTAAGATGTGTTAAATAATAGTAATAAGTAAAGTAATTTTGTTGTTATTATTATTATTATTAATTATTGCTCAATTGTGACACGTAGCGCAATACTTTGTTATAAAAGCTCCGGTTGAGCAATAGATTAGGTAAAAATTGAGGGGATTTGAACTTGAATTTATTGAATCTGATTATTAATAACTAATTATCACTAAACATTTTAGATGCTTACAGCCGAAGAAGAACAAGCCGGAGCCGAAGTAGAACATTCAAAAGAACAAGAAGCCGTATGGATCTGAAAGAAATTAAGATAAATAATTATAGTTGTTTAAGCTTGAATTTATTTTCGAGCAAAGGCGCTAACATAATGTTGCTTTTTTAGAGCTAACTTTTGCAAACAAACATAAATTGAAAATTTTTTCTGCGTACATTAACACAATAATACACACATTAACTAACACAATAATACACATTTCCATAAAACCATTCTGGAAAATTCCCAATAATATTCAGCAACAATTCAAAATCAAAATTTTGTTGTTTTTAGAGTTCCGAGCAACACAAATAAGCCACACAACGTAAAATTAACTCACTTTAGGCTTACATTTGGTCTAAGTAGAATTGAAATAAGCAAATAAACTTGAAAGCACACTAAATGCAGAAACATATAATACCCTGTAATAAAAACACATGAATTATAGGTTAACTATATGAAACCTAGCACATGAATGCTGCAAGATATGTTTATTAAGGTGACTGTTCTGCTAATTTATTTATATTGTCTAGATTACTGAAAACTATTGTATTGATTGGAACAGAAGATAGGTGATAATTCAGTCAAAAAATCAGTTGCATTGATAGAAATGAAGGTAGGTCAGTCTTAAACTATCTGCCCTAAAGAGTTCACACTACCAAGAAACCTAACCCGGCACCTGAAAGAGCAGCACGGAGTCGAGCCAAAGAAGCGGACAAGTGAAATGTGATGGCGAAAATAGCGTTGCAGACGGTTAAGAAGTGTAGGATATAAGGAAAGAAAAGGAGATGATAATGATATTTGTAATCTGAAAAATGCAAAAGTATGAATTATTGGAACCATAATTATCGTCTGAAAATAAAAACACAAATATAATACATTATATGTAGTCACAAAGATTGAAATGTAGACCCTAAGTATAAATAAGTCTTAACGTAAGGTCTAAGTAGCAGCTGTGAAACAAACTCTTAACATCTAGGCATAGCAGCGAAATATATAGTGTTAGACTCAACAATCAATGCAAAACCACAGCAATGCTTTCACAGCAATAGACTTTAATTCTAGAAACAAGCTTGCTTTAAAGAAGTGAAATATGATGATAAAAATAGCGTTGCAAACGGTTAAGAAGTGGAGGATGTAAGGAAAGTGAAAGAAGGTGATAATGATATTTGTGATCTTGAAAGCATTTGGACAAATTCAAAAATATGAATTATTGGAACTATAATTATCGTCTGAAAATAAAAACACAAATATAATACATTATATGTAGTCACAAAGATTTAAATGTAGACCCCTAAGTATATATAAGACTTAACGTAAGTCTAAGTAGCAGCTGCGAAACAAACTCTTAACATCTAGGCATAGCAGCGAAATATATAGCTATATAGCGTTAGACTCAACAATCAATGCAAAACCACAGCAATGCTTTCACAGCAATAGACTCTAAATCTAGAAACAAACTTGCTTTAACTAAGTTATCTTGACATGCTTGGTCCACTACGTAGGTGTATGATGCTGTTAAATAATATAATACACCATTAATAAAGTAATTAATACAATTAATGCATAGTTACTCAAAGCAATAATAAAATTTACCAAAATAATTTACGTCACATATAAAGTATTATTCAAATTATTTACGTAACAATTTTCGAAAGTTCTAAACAGAAATTAAATAACTATTTAACTAAACAACTAAATAACTTTTAAATTTTAGTTATTAAAACCAGGAAGAAGAAGACAATTTTCAAGTATAACCACCACATATATTTTGATTCAGTATGTTTTCGACTACAAATAATGCAGTTCATATCAGTTTCATTACATATATTAATCCCTCCTGAACATCCATACCCATCACTGGCTTCCACAAAACAATAAACATTCTTTCTCAAAACATTAACATAAAAGTTGGATTGGATATGCTTGGAGCAAAATTAGCTCCCAAAAGTTTGAATCAAAGTAGCTCCCAAAAGTTGTGAGCAAAATAGCTCCCAAAAATGAGAGCAAAATATCTTCTAAAAATGAGAGCAAAACAGCTCCCAGAAATAAGGATTCAAAATGGCTCCCAAAAATGAGAGCAAAACGTCTCAGGTCTTTCAATGGATCAAAATAGCTCCCAAAAATTGGGATTGAAAATAGCTCCCAAAAGTTGGATTCTAAAGTCTGACCAAAAAATGTAGAAAGCGAAATTGTTTTCTTTATATCTCAAAAGCAATTCAAGATAGCTACCACAAAGTATATGTTTTCTGAACCGGACTGATGAGATCTTTTTTTCGTGAAAATCTTTTTTGAAATTTCCCGAAATGAAATTTTTGAAATTGAAAAAAATTTCAAAGGGCGCAGCTTTTATATGTACAGAAGAATTGGTATGTAGTACTGCCGCGATTTTTTCAGGAAACTTTTCCCCTTGTATGAAAGTTCTACACACCAAATTTCAACTTTTGTGGCTAAACATTGCGTGAGTTATTCCATTTTTTAGATTTCCAAAATCCTTTGATCTTTGCCGCTTTTTACACTTTGACTGGATATTACTCGCGACTCGCTCAACGGAAAATTTTTTCGATTAGATTTTCAGGACCGCCTAGGCGTCCGCTTTCACCTGATATATGTGAGATTTCAAAATTTGAAAGTCGATTTTTTCGAAAAATTCCACTTTTTGACCCAAAATTGAGTCTAGCAAAAGTGAGTAAAAATAATATAATGATAAAGTTCAATTTGAGCTAAATCCAACGATATAAAGTCTTTGTGGCTACGACTTATATTGCGTCCGCAATGAATTTTTAAACAATTTCCCGGTTTCAGCTGGTTTTTGGCTCCCTTTGATGTTGCTGCCTTCATTTACCAGAACCAGTGTAAAGTAGCAAAAACCAGCTGAAATATTGAATTGTTTAAAACTTCATTGCGGACGCAATATAAGTCGTAGCCACAAAAACTTTATATCGTTGGATTCAGCTTAGATTGAATTATGATTTCGTTATTTTCACTCACTTTTGCCAGACTCGCTATGTCGAAATTTTGGGTCAAAAAGTAGTATTTTTCGAAAAAATCGACTTTCAAACTTTAAAATCTCACATATATCAGGTGAAAGCGGACGCCTACGCGGTCCTGAAAATCTAATCGAAAAATTTTTCCGTTGAGCGAATCGCGAGTAATAACCAGTTAAAGTCGAAAACGCGGCAAAGATCAAAGGATTTTGAAAATCTAGAAAATGGAATAACTCACGCAATTTTCAGCCAAAAAAGTTGAAATTTGGTGTGTAGAACTTTCATACAAGGGGAAACGTTTTCTGAAAAAATCGCGGCAGTACCACGTACCAATATTTCTGTACATATAAAAGCGGCGCCCTTTGAAATCGCACGGGAAATTTCAAAAAAATTTTCACGAAAAGAAATATCTCATCAGTCCGGTTCAGAAAATATATACTTTGTGGTAGCTATCTTGAAGCGTTTTTGAGATTTTGAGAAAGAAAACAATTTCGCTTTCTACATTTTTTGGTCAGACTATAGTCAGTAGCCAATTCTCGTCAGGCCTATTATAGGATCAAAGACCGAAAAAGTTGGATTCAAAATATCTCCCAAAAATAGGCATTCAAAAGGGGGTCCCAAAAATGAGAGCAAAACAGCTCCCAAAAATGAGAGCAAAAACGTCTCCCATAAGTTGGATTTAGCCTGTACCTGAAAATCTCAGTCCATTCAAAGGATCAAATGCCTAAATAACTGGATGGCTCCCAAAAGTTCGGATTCAAAATAGCTCCCAGCAACTTTATTCATCACCGCTAATTAGTCACCCAAACATCAGCTTAATCGCCTGGAGCAACATTACCTCCCAAAAATAGGGAGTGAAAAAGGGGTCCCAACAACAGGGAGCAAAACCACTCCCAAACTGTGCTCAATTGAAGTCTCTATTACTACTTAGGACATTGAAATTTTTGTGAAGCCTCATTTGAGACACCCACTTAAACTTTAAAGTCTACACTTATGAGAAGCATAAGTTTGAGCAAAAATTTTGAAGATTTCCAGACAAATTGAATTATACCTTATCTTAATTCTTATTCCTCTAATTCACCACTTAATTGATGCTTAATTGATACCTTTTATATAAGAGACTCTGGGTAGGTTGCTGAGAATGTTGCCCAGTTGAAAGGTGAGTGCTATCATGGAACTGATCCCGACAGTGGTTCTGGCTGGGAGAGCCTTCGGGTCCATCACAAACGAAGTCCACGAAACCAGAATGGTCAGATAGGTTGGGACATAGGCCTAAAGTACGTCAATCAAAATAGTTAACAGAAAAGTGCCTAGTGTGTCAAAGGTGATGCTACTTTCCTGATTACCCTCACAGGCAAAGTTATGACGCTCACTTCACAGCAGTCATTGGCTCGGCACCTGTCCAGTTTTAGTTGGATAGGTTCTGAAACTGGATGAAAATTGATAGGATACGTGGATAAATTAAAATCGACTTAAATTATCCCCACAATAGCTTCTAAAGCTCTCAAGACAAAATGGGGCCTGTTTAAACACAAGCGAAAGAGCTTCCCACTGCTTAGAACAGTTGTTGATTTTCGGAGTCTCCCGAGTTCGATTTGGAGAGGTGTGATCGTGATATCATTCCAACTCTCCAGCAAATGAGAGTGTAACGCTAGTCACGCTTTTAGTTGTTATGTACTCTTGGTAATGATTGAATAGAATAAAATAGCACTTAAAAGTTAAGATAAGGAAAAAGACAAACTTAATATTTAGCAGCGACTTCGACCCTGTATAAACCATTCACCTGAACTCATACATCGGCTGGCATGAATAAATCTACACATATGTATTGCTTGCTATGTATTTAGCTCATATACATTAACTCTACTCTATATCTCTATCTTATATACATTAAGCACAACTGCACAACGGTCTCCCAGAACCACACTGACCTGCAAAATGTAGAACCCGTAACGGCGTTTGAAGTAGAACCGGACCTCCAAACTGTCACGTGGCCCGGAAGAATGGTTGGCAACCCCGCGCAACGGATCAAAGTTGACCAGAAAGAAGTCGGGCAGCTCCATAAACTTTGTCAGGGTCACTGGTTGCTCGAACCAGCGCAGCTGAACAACGCTCCCGTCGTAGAAGTAGCTTTCGAAGATCAGCTTGCAGACCTGCGTGTCGAACGGGAATCGGCGCAGATCGATTTCGCAGGGAGCTTTGACCTGAAATATGCAAATTAGTTTTGCGAAAACGAAATGTTGAATGCTGTGGAGCGCTGACATTTGTTTTAGCGCTATTGGAATGATTACCGGTCTGTAGTTTTTGACATATATTTTCCAGGGCAGAAGCGAGTTATTGGTTGGCAGTCTGGCGTTTGCGCCTTTTTCAGCCTTCGACTATTTTGAGTGAATATTTCCACGCCAGTGGAAAAGGGAGCTTTTGAGATTTGGTTTTTGAGCACTTCTCAGGCGCTACATTCAAAACCGGCGGAGAAGCCATTTCACCAACTGACAGGGAAAGTTTTTCGCATTAGATTAATGTATGGTTTATTCCGCAACATTATTACAGGAAAACATTCCCTGGACCAGCCTCGATAACTATCTATTTTCCAAAATACGACTAAAATTGTTATTGTTACTAAGATTGATATTTATTATTGTGTTGTGACTAATATGGCCTACAAAAATAAAACAAGAAAAAACCGTACTTGCATTCGATAGTTAACCCAAAGCGTTCCGTTTTCGTACAGTATCACAAACATGTTGGACGTGGGCGAACTGTGAATGTGCGATTTTTTGGCATTCACAAGGCAAATGTTTGGCGACCAAACTTTCTCCAGAAAGTTGGGCTCCAGCGATACATTTTCTCGACAGTGGGACACAGAGCTAAAGCTGAGGTCGGGATCCCGCCACATCTGACTGTAGAAAATGTCGATAATGAAATCACCCGTTGTTTCGTTGAAGGCCGAAATGTCCTGAACGTGCATTTCAACCTGAACCAAAACCGGGTCCCCCGTTTCGTCGTAGGGAACAATCAATTTGTTTCGATAGGTTCGCTCCAGAAATCGCATCACTCGAACCGTCTGATCGCGGCAGTGCAACTTCGCGGAAACGCACAGGTTCGCTGTTGCGAAAACTGATAGCAGCAATGTAAGCTTCATTTAGGGTTGTGTTTCCTGAAATACAGCTTGCGGATTAAACGGATTAGATTGAAATTAGTTAACATGAAAGTTAGTAAAACTTGGGATACCGGATTAACAGTTCAGTTCTGGGGCCGACGTTATCAATAGGGGGTTGAGTTGAATCCGGATTTAACTGATTTTGGGATTGAATCCCAAAATGGATTGGATTGAAAATTGAATTTATATATTTTATTTTATATATTTATATTTATATTTAGATATTTGGATCCTTTTGAATCCAATCCTATCAAACATGTTTGGATCGGGATTAACTTAGTCCGAATCCAGAGCTTTCAACCAACCAAAATCTCGATCCCATTTTCATTCCTTTGTTACCGCTACCAAGATTCAACCCAATGCTATTAAAACACGGCTTCGATTTCAATCCGACTTCAGCCAAATATTTTTCGTTGAATCTTCAAAAATAAGCCTGAGAAAAAAGGATTGAAATCTCAGCCCACCTTCTTTCCCGTTTCAATCTTAATTTTTCAATCCGGATTTATTGAGAGGACTGGTTTGTAATTGAGTGTTCGACCCGGATTGAGTCTGTATTTAAAAACTTGGACTAAATCAACCCCACAATGACAGGATCCGGGTTGAATTCTCGATCTCGTTTTGAGTCCGGATTAAGGTTCCAATCCGGATTGAACCCTTTGGAGGTGGAAAAAATGGGGTATCAGTATGACCGGACAGCATGAATGTAGTTAATGAGAAGGATCTACATGCAAATTAATGAATCTCGTGCATTTGAGCAATTTTTGCAATTTCATTGGTTAATTAATGCTCAACTAAGTGGTTGTTATTATTTTAATTTCTCTATTTATACTGAATTGATTCTGAGAACAGCCTTCTCCAAAAACAGTTACTTTTGCAAGATTTTTATTGAAAAAAAACTGCAAAAAGACACAGTATACAGGTTAGCTAAAACGTTCTGACTGAAAAATAAGTTTAGCATAACTAACTACTATTTTGAGAGATGTCAACACTGAAGAACAGACGGTTTATCCGCGCGTCATAGTCAAGGCATATCGTCTCAAGACACAGAAAATTTCAAGCATAAAGTTTATGTCAAAGCTTGTTGAGCCTCCCCGGCTCAGCTTTTGGTTCAACTTAATTGCCCAACTGAGAACAGTAAAAACTCTTTGCTTCCCTTTCATCTCCTCAAAAACTATGGCAATTAAGTGTCCGAGAACTAGAGCACTGAAAAATCTGATTTCTGAAGAGAAGCGGCAGCAGAGTCAAAACTAGCGTGATTCTGTGGCGACTAATAGCAAAATTAGGACAGATGAATTGCCTAAGCTAAACGGTTGCTGTCCTCAAATCGGGGGAAATGTGAATTTTAGTGGCCCTTCCAAATGTCAGTTTTAGGTCTACTTTGCTCATTGAGAGAACAAGCTATGACTGAAAATCTTAGGAACTCCTGTCTATTTGACTCCTTAGGAAAAAGACGGGATTAAAATTTCTTAACACAAAGTTAAGTTGTGTTCAGGCGTTATCTCAGTATTTCGAAGTAACAATAGTCGTTAAACCGCTGCCGAGAGATATTTCTTCTCCTAAACAATTAAGACGTTAAAATTTAACATTTGTGCACTCTATATTGATTTGGCTGAGTGTCAGCGCAGCAGGTCCCTTATGTTTGCCTTAACCTAGACATCACAAAGATCCAAAAACCATGCATAAATTACAGTTTGCATAGAGACTATGTAAAATGGAGTAAGCGAATTCATGCCCCTGCTAGGGCCGTAACTGTTTCAAATGAGCCACTTTAAGGTGGTGGTATTCTAATCTGTCACATATTTAGGGTGATTGCTTTCGTAAAACCTAGTCCAACGTGTCTGAAACTTACAGAATACTTCGGTGTTAACTGGACACGATAGGAAAAATCCCTGAGTCTTTGTGTGAAAATTTGAAACCTTTTATTCTTGTCGTTTAAGTCTCAGCGATGCTTAAAATTAGCCAAAATCATATTCAATCGAGCTCGGCAAGTCAAGGTGTATAAGTTTGCTATTAAAGAGTTTTAGGGTGAAAAGCATGCTGGTTTTCAAAAGTTCCGACTTTTATCAATTGTTGCGGCATCTGTAACTACAACATTCGACAACGATATATCCAAATTTAAAGCCAATCATTTACTGTATAGGTCGTTGATCAAGTTGTAACGTTTTGAAAATGACTGCGGTAAACTAGGTTACCACCACCTTTATAGGCTGGTGGTCTCAAAAAACCTTTCCAGTGACAACATAAAGGCGGTGCAGAATAAACAAACCTTAGACTGAACCGTAAAAGCCCTACAAGAGCCCAGCAGGTCTACAATTAGCCTAAATGTGATTAGGAACACTATTCTATCTTTAGCAGACATAGAGCTGTTAGTGTTAGCACTCAAAGTCAGCATACGTATAGACCTTAGTTATTTAGCTCAGACAAAACCAGAGTATTACAGTACATATACAAATAATCTGGCTCACATGAAAAAATTATTTTGATCAAGTAGACGATTGCTAGTTTATCGAAAGCTTTGTCCAACTATATGTTTTGAGTCTCTGATAGTGCAGTGGTTTCTTACTGGAGGATAATGTAAAGTCTAGAGCTTGGGAAACTCTAGCACACATTTCACAGCCTTCCTTGGCAATTTACCGAGATTGTCAAAAGGTGGCCGCCCGTCAGGTGGAGCTACCACAGAACCTCCATTGCGGTGGACCTATGTCCTGATGGCCTTGTAGAACACCTCGGGTAATTGCTATGGCAATTATTAAGTGTCATTCATCTTCCCTCAAAAATGCATACGTTTTACGCTAACAATACCCCTAACCGGAGTACCGACTGGGATGAGGTGGTTGTAAAGAACTTATTTGTTTGAATTGTTTGAATATGAAAAATTAAATATGTGATCGCTCACTCTGATGGCAATTCGTTTTTCGGTACCCTTTATAAAGAGCTAAGCTGTGGATGATGTTTGTGAAAGTAGTAAAAAATTTATTTTGTTCTGAATACTTCAGAGTAAAAATTAAAACCTTAGCAATACCACTTTTGCACTGTGGGCTATCGGTTACCCGAGAAGTTACACTTTTTATCAGGAGACATCCCCAAAATAACCTGAAAATGACTCTCTTATGATTCAAAGCAGATTAGATTCAAATCCCAGAAATCCGTGAACAGAATTTTCGGCTGTCTACGGGGGTAACATTTAATTAAAAAAAGAAATGATCATTAAAACACCTACTGTAACAACAGTTCACGAGGAGACAAATTGAATTCCCATGCTAACCGTAATTTGTAGCAGGATACCTATATTTTCTTTTTAATTTGCTTTTATGAATGAGATTTTGCAAAAATCAGATTAAATGGGACAGTATAAACTCTCATCCATTCACTGTCATCAAAATATTGCTAATAGTTGGATAGTATACATAGGCGGTACGCTTGTAGTAAGGCAATCAAAACGGAAACAGTCAATGATTGCTGATGGCACAAATTTTGATTGAATGAGTAGTAATAGGTCCGCACCACAGGTAGTTCCTGGGGGAGGTGCTGAGGTGCAAGCGGCGAAAGCGGCGCTGGGGGAGGTGCTGAGGTGCAAGCGGCGAAGCGGCGAAAGCGGCGCTTGGGGGGAGGTGCTGAGGTGCAAGCGGCGAAAGCGGCGAAGCGGCGAAAGCGGCCTGGTGGAGGAGGAGGAGGCTCAGCTTCTGGTCGACCGGAACCATGGCTGACCCTATCTTAAATTTGAAAATTGTTTATTCTTAACGGGAAAACTTTATCTAGGGGGTTTTCGACCATGTAGAATTCAAATATGAGCTTAGTTTTCCTCCACAACCTAAGCTCCGTGCTGTACTTGACCCTCGACCGGAACCATGGCAGACCTTAGCTTAAATTTGAAAGTTCGCTATTTTTAACGGGAAAAGCTTTCTATAGGGTTTTTGGACATGTAGAATTCAAATATGAGCTTAGTTTACCTTTGCTAGCTAAGCTCAGTCCTGTAGCTAACCCTCGACCGGAACCATGGCTGACCCATGCTTGAATTTGAAAATTCTCTATTTTACGCGGCAAAAGTTTATCTAGGGGGTTTTCGACCATGTAGAATTCAAATATGAGCTTAGTTTTCCTCCACAACCTAAGCTCCGTGCTGTACTTGACCCTCGACCGGAACCATGGCAGACCTTAGCTTAAATTTGAAAGTTCGCTATTTTCGTACTGGAAAACTTTATATAGGGGTTTTCGACCATGCGGAATTCGAAAATGAACTTAGTTATCCTTCATTTCTTAAGCTCCGACCTGTACCTAGCCCTAGACCGGAACCGTGGCTGACCCATGCTGAAATTTCAAACTTGTCGATTTTTAACGGGAAAAATTTGTGTATAGGGTTTTCAGGCATGTAGAATTCAAATATGAGCTTAGTTTTTCTCTACAACCTAAGCGCTACGCTGTACGTGACCCATGACCGGAACCATGGCCGACCCTAGCTTATATTTAAGATACTCTATTTTTAACGGGAAAAGTCGACCTTTAGGGTTTTCGGGCATGTAGATTTTAAATATGGGCTTAGTATTCATCCATCAGTTAAGTTAGTATTGTCCATTACCAATTTTCAAGCTGACCAACCAAGTTAAACAGTCAGTTTTCACTGGACTTTCACTTTCGAATAAGGGAATCTGTGTGAGCGAATTGACTTTAACGAACGAACAAACTGAACGACTTGACCAAGTGCTGATCGTTAATTTATGTATGCTCAAAACTAAATTTTGCGCAAAAACTAACTTCTCATCATAACACCAAATTAAACAGTGTTGACAGGAACGACGGCTACAAAATCTAAACGCCAGACTCCTGCTGAGCAACATCTGCTCAATCATTTCAAACGATGACTTATAAGTTTATTGTTCCTGTTGCTAAACCCTACAGAATTTAAACACATAACACAGACGGAAGGTTTGATTATTGAAGTAAGCAAGAACTCCACAACTCGATACACAACTACACAATAAACAATATCGTATGCAGTATAACAACTATTCAGTCAACAATACCGACACCACAGTACCAAATCTGTTGAAGAGTTAA
>JASAND010010555.1:0-19993 GCA_030248195.1 Trissonchulus latispiculum | reverse complement strand
CTACGTATTGTCACGGCCAATTTATAGCCACACGAGTCTTCTATACTTGGCCAACACACACTTTAGGCACGCAATTTTTCTATTTTCAGGAGGTCTTTTTGGCCTAGTTTTTTTACATTTTTCTTTGGCATTTTGGCCTTTATTTAATAATGAAATTATGGTCCTTTTTGGCCGCTCTCGGGTCATCTTTTATTTGTAGTTTGTCGGCCCTCGGGCCCGGTTTTAACCAGATCATGGCCGAATTGGCCTTAAAATTCCTTAATCAAATTACGGTCTCAAATTACGGTCCCTTTGGGACCATAAACATCATCGTAACCCAGTAAGCCCTCGTGGCCAGAAACTTTTATTTTATTTTTTGGAGTTTCAAATTGTTGGGATTTTGAGTGGGGACCCACCCTTGAGTTCAGTTAGGAGGTCCTTTAATTATGACCTCAAGTTGCATCTGAGATAATTCGGAAATTAACTCTCCCCACAGCCGGCAATTAATAATTGCCGGCCGTATCATTCAAAAAGTCGCTACTAAATTCGAAACTACTGTTTTATGATGTTTTTATTTTAGCTTTAGGTCGGTTCCCAAATTCATAGGCCTCAAAAATTAAGTTGGTTTTAATTATTCTGTCCTAAAAGTTAGAAGTTAATGTAATTCTTTATTATTAAGTGCTTTCACGGGGAATGACCGGCTTCCCCAAAGTTAATTGTTAATTAGAATATTGGTCATAGTGAGTTGTTTTGTAGTAATAATTGGCCAGCAATTATTACTCACTTGTGGCTCTTCAAATTTTCTCCAAAATTTCACGCAACCAATTGTATAAATTTCTTTTACAACACTTACCGCGCTAAGAGCAAAATTCAAACTCACAGAACTAATAAATGATAATATGACATATTACGTGTGTAACTAGGTAATTGGTAGAATTAGTAGGTCAGTAACTAGTTAATGTGTGTATATGCTTGGTGTGCGATTCGTATGAGTTGGTGTGACTGCGAGTGTGAGTGTGTCTAAATTTACGTAAGCGAATTATTACCCGTGAGTACTCAGATCATATCCAGAAAAATGTCCGTTTTTAGGTGTGATTGAGTCACAGCACTAGTGTGTATGAAATTTTGCGTACGGATATCTTAATCTCAAGACTGCATGTGTTTAACGTGTGTCTCCTTAGCGAACCAAGTCTTTGATCCAGTGCTGGAACTGTTTGATCCAGAAAGAGCAAGTAAAACTATGCTTGAGTCACGAACATTTAGCTTTGAGTCACGCATGGTTCGACTAAAAAATTCACTTTTTTATTGGTTCGCTAAAAGTCGCTTTGCGAACCAAGTTTTGAGTTATTAGCTCATTTTGTGTCAGCTGATAGTCCTTCAAGTGTACTCCATGAGTCACTCTTTAGAATTTAATGAAACTTCAGAGAAAAGTGGAATTTTTAATTAGAATCATTAATAAAAATACTAAATATAATTGGCTTAAAGCGTGAAATGGTCCGCTCACCCAACATGAGCAGTGCTGAGAATAAAATAGTGGTTATCCCAAGAAAAAATAAACTTTATTTTTCAATTTGCCACGTTTCAGTTTGCAGTATCAGAGTCACCGACGAATATACTATCTTGAACGCAGCTTCAAATTACACCGAATAGTTGAAAAAATTTGAATTTTTGTACATGTGCAGATTGCTAAGTCGTGACTGCGTCCGCTCACCAAAGGTAGGGTGACTTTACTCCAAAAAGCAGGTTATCTCCGGTTGTCCTAATTTTTTGAATTGAGCAAAAATCTGTTTTTCGCAGAGAAAACGACTGTTGTGGGTTTTTGAATGGCCGTTGATTAGAAATTTTCTTAGAAACATTAATCTAATTCCTAAATTACTGGACACAACTGTCTCTATTTTATTAAATTTGATGAATTTAATTGACAAAGTTCTGATGAATTATTATCTTGTGAAAGCGCCGCTGCCATTCAGAAACCCACAACAGTCGTTTTCTCTGAGAAAAACAGCGTTTTGCCGAATTTAAAAAAGTAGGACAACCGGAGATAACCTGCTTTTTTATAGTAAAGTCACCCTACTTTCGGTGAGCGGACGCAGTCACGACTTAGCAATCTCCACATGTAGAAAAATTCAAATTTTTTCAACTATTCGGTGTAATTTGAAGCTGCGTTCAGGATAGTATATTCGTCGGTGACCTTGATACTGCAAACTAAAACGTGGCAAATTGAAAAATAAAGTTTATTTTTTTTTGGGATAACCACTATTTTATTCTCAGCACTGCTCTTGTTGGGTGAGCGGACCATTTCACGCTTTAAGCCAATTATATTTAGTATTTTTATTAATGATTCTAATTAAAAATTCCACTTTTCTCTGAAGTTTCATTAAATTCTAAAGAGTGACTCATGGAGTACACTTGAAGGACTATCAGCTGACACAAAATGAGCTAATAACTCAAAACTTGGTTCGCAAAGCGACTTTTAGCGAACCAATAAAAAGTGAATGTTTTAGTCGAACCATGCGTGACTCAAAGCTAAATGTTCGTGACTCAAGCATAATTTTACTTGCTCTTTCTGGATCAAACAGTTCCAGCACTGGATCAAAGACTTGGTTCGCTAAGGAGACACACGTATTAGTTTACCCGCGAATACTCAGCGTGTGTGTGTATGTGTGTTTAGTTTAACAAATAATTAAGTAGTTAATCAGTTACGGATTGGGATATATAATGTGTATCGGAGGACTCTCAATTGTCTGTGTAGGCCTCTCACTTTGGAGAACAGGTAAATTGCAACAAAGTCCGAAAAGTCGCAGTAGCTGAAGGAAGCTCGTATACACGAGTGGTATTAACCAGTTAGCTACGGTTAATCTTTGTTGAGAGGTTCAGAACTAGTCATAAGTTAGACAGATCAGATTTCAAACAGTTCTGTGATGGCATTGTCCGTGCTGTTGAACATCAATGGGGACCAACGATGCCCCACTGATGCACAAATTGGCAATAAGGTAAATCTGTCTGGAAGTCGAAACGGCTCAAAATTGGTCGTATTCGGGTTAGAAGCTGGAGCAGATAAATGCAAGAACTGTGATGCTCCAACTATTTTTTTAAAAAACACAAATCCGTATTGTTCACGTTCAGTAGTTAAAATTATCCTTAGTCTCTGGCTCAGCTAAGGAAAAGAAATTACCAGAAAACTGAAACCGTGGCTTATTGAGTTGAAGATCTAGTTTATCGGTCACTGCACTCAACCAGTCACCAATAATTACGAAGAAGCTAATTTGCACTAGGACTGCCAATATGGCATTAGAGCCTTATGCCAATGTGGTATTACAGCATTATACAGCCGATTATGTCAAAATAATGCCATACAGTATGTATTAATTGTGAGGGTCGTTACGCCTCACTCAGAAACTGGAAGCAAAGGGCATCAAATTATTGTGATTAAAGAATATAGTCAAATGATTGTGATTTCCAAATTGTGACAGAACAGTTTCTTAACCTGTACACTATGCAGAATCAAAAATAGTTTTGTTAAAAATTCTATGTCACTGTCAAATTGTCTAAACACACGATTTTTACATGACCTCAGACCTAGCCAAAAGAACTATTCTCGCACTACAAATGAAGCCATTACAGATCCGAGCGTTTATAAAAGTCAATCTGTTGTTTGTTAATTAAATTCTTAGTTTTATTACAAAACCAGACTGTCAGAATAGCAAGCAGCAATTTCAGTTACAGGATGTGTTTAATTAGTAGAATGGGAAATCGTTCAGTTCCCTATTTTCTGGATATAGTCACCGTCAATTCATGGTACTGTTGTTATATAGTCGAGCAATTACAATTATCAAAGGTGTCTAGACAAGCCTTCACTCTGAACAAAACGCAAGATTTGATGTTCTTTCTAGCCATAAGTTCTATGTCACTTTCAAATCAATCAGCATGCAGTTTGGTATGTTCTAGCCAAAGGGCCATCTCAGTAACTCCAGCAAAGTGAATTTCAATTCAGACCTTCATAGAAATAATCTCGTTTTCACCAATAAAAGATAGCAGTTTGGTGATTAACCGAATTCTTGGTTTAGCTAGTCTGTAAAAGGCATTTAGCTGCTAGGACAGGAAATTGCAGATTCCCTGTCCGCCGGATGTAATCATAACCAAATGGTGCAAAATCTAACCCCAGATTCGCAGTCATGCTCAGATGTTTAACAATCCAAAAGGACGAAAGTAGTCTGAAAATAAAGTAAAAAAGTTAAGTTTGAGTGGGATTCGAACCCAGGTTATTCGGATCAAAGTCCGATGTTCTAACCACTGACCGCCTCAAACATCCAACTGAACTGGTTAAAGTAGCTTATGTGCTGAAGTCTTTGCAACCGCTGTGTATATGCAGAGAACAAAACACACTGCATGTACTAATTACGCATATGTAGGCTTAAACTTTAATCACGATTTTCTCACTTTCTACTGAACAGTTTGAGCTATTTTCAAAAAGAGAAAATGTCCAGTTTCTCACGCTCTACAAAAGGATGTAACTTTGTACCGAATAACTGAATATTAGTTAATTAACACAATAAAGTTAACCTTAACACAGAAAGTGTTAAGCCTGCGCAATTGTTCAAATTGCGCACTGTTCAGTAAAACTTTAACTAAGAATTTTTCACTAACTACTGAACATTTTTTGGTGCTGTAAGCACAAAAAATGTTCAATTTTTCGAGCCCTACAAAACTATACCACTTTCACTCGGGTTTGCGTTCATCAAAAGTCCTTAAAATTATATATCAGTTTTGAACAAATTTAGAACATGCCCGAGTGAAAGGGTGGTAGTACGCGCGACTTCCACTCGCCTGGCTGCCGGGGTTGCCAGGACCGGATCGAGTAGCGGTTCGGGACGTCCCCTATGGGCTTTAGATAGGTAGGAATTTAGACGTAGAAGTAGTTCGTTAGGTCGGTAGGTCGGTAAGTAGGGACTGCGTAGAATGGCTGCTGAGACAGTGAGTGAGTGAGTTTTTGTATTTTTGCACTAAAATGAATTTAATCAAACTTTGTGCGAAAACTCACTCACAAGAATAATTGTTTAATTTTAATTTATAATTTAGCTAGTTCATTCGGATAATTAAACTGGAGGTTATTTTCTTTTGTTCATTAAGTAATAATTCAGTGTCCTAGTACGTAAGTAATAACAAGAGTACATAATGATAAGAGTATGACAAGCCTAACACTCTATGCAGTGAAGGCCAAAACTATGCTATGCGCGCTATCGGCTGACCCCCCCCCCACAAATTGACCCCCTCTCACTCCGCCCCTATAGGCCCTTGTTAATTTCAGCGGTTAATTATGCAAAGCAGTGAGCGACCCCCGTTTGGGACTATGTACCCTTATAAGGGCGGTGTGAAAGGGGGTCAATTCGTGGGGGGTCAGCCGATATGCGCGCATAGCATAGTTTTGGTCTTCACTGCATAGAGTGTTAGGCTTGTCATACTCTTATCATTATGTACTCTTGGCAATAATAACAAGCATAACTGTTTAGATACGCAATTATTGGTTTAATTTACCAATACCAAAATTGTCTACAAAACTTTCTTATGACCTTGCGCAGAAAACCAAAATAACTGGAAATAATATGGAACCAGGTACCAAACTTACAAATGTACAGCTCCAGAGACAGATTGAAAATTAGGAACCGTAAACATAAAAAGGCAAAAACAGAAATATAATAAAGGCGCGCACAATAAATTAAATTGGGTGTCCCCCACCCAATCTATCGCCAGATTAGGTTACTTCTACTTGTCTACCCCGACGTTCGAAGTACTGAGGGACCCCAAATTCTGCCAGAGAAAACTCAAGAACATAAATTTAAGGATACAGAAAGACTGGAGAAAGCAACCGGCCTGCGCGAAAGAATAAATAAGAACTTACTGGGCTTTTGAATGTAACGAAAGAACAACAAGTCATGCGATCTTTAATTCCGCTGTGTCCAAAATTCTTATTATTCAGAATAGAAGAGAAACAACTATAGAAGATCTGTTCGATAAAAAACTTTGGCCAAGAGTGGAAAATAAATAACATATTTTCTTATGTGCTTTCTTAGCGGCTTTCATTGCTGTCTTATTAACACCAAAGGTTATTGAGGTTAATGGAGGTACGGACTGGCGCCATCGGTTTTTATCATGCCGTAGTTGTTCAATCCCATACATCATATGGTAAAGAGGATCAAATGGATCAGCAAATCATCGAAAGGCAGGGCAGACAGTCTTCTTTCCTACAGTAATTCAAAAGACCCTTATATAGTAAATTATATGTTAACAAAGCGCAAGAACAGAACATACGAGCAAATAATGAATGAATAAAATTCTTGATTATTACTTAACCCACTTACAAACCAAATACCTACCTAAACCTATAAACCTAAATCTGAACAACCAAAACATACCTTTACACCCTGCTTTCTCGTATTTTTCTTTTGACCTTGCGTAGAAAACCAAAATAACTGGTGAAATAAGCGCTGGTATTGAGGAAAGTGCACATAGTAGAAATAACGAGTCCATATTCGAATATGGAACCAGGTACCAAACTTACAAATGTACAGCTCCAGAAACAGCATGAAAATTAGGAACCGTAAGCATAAAAAGGCAAACACAGAAATATAATAAAGGCGCGCACAATAAATTAAATTGGGTGTTCTCCACCCCACCTATCGCCAGATTAGGTTACTTCTACTTGTCTACCCCGACGTTCGAAGTACTGAGGGACCCCAAATTCTGCCAGAGAAAACTCAAGAACATAAATTTAAGGATAAATGACTGGGCTTTTGAAAGTAACGAAAGAACAACAAGTCACGCGATCGTATGTCACGTAACATATCGTATCGTCACGCGCTGTATCCAAAATTCTTATTATTCAGAATAGAAGAGAACAAACAGAAGATCTGCTCGATAAAAAGCTTTGGCCAAAAGTGGAAAATTAATAACATATTTTCTTTCGTGCTTTCTTAGCGGCTTTCATTGCTGGCTTATTAACACCAAAGGTTATTGAGGGTAAAGGAGGTACGGACTGGCGCCATCGGTTTTTTATCATGCCGTAGTTGTTCAATCCCATATATCGTATGGTAAAGAGGATGCCGCCAATGCCCACTATGCCGCCAATCCAGCCGGTCGGTTTTCGGAAAAAGGACACTACTTGATTTTGTCTGTTATATATAACCAGGAGAACTGTATACATCCTTTAATGCTAAAAATTTTGCAAAATACACGAAAAATAGGGCAAAAATGGGACCGGCCGGCCTTTTTTGACCGTCCGGCCGGGTCCGGCCGGCCGAGTCAAAAAACCGGTCGGGCAACAACACTACTCCCTGCTCACTTTCCGGATTTCGTTACGTAGTCGGTGCTGAGTCTTTTGAAAGGCGCATAAATTTGACGTATTTGGGCTCATTTGTTTTAAGCAGGATTTTTTGCGTCCAGATGTGCGTTAAAATGAAATTTTAACGGGACACAAGCTAGACGCAACATTATTTCGGGAGAAATTTCACTTTTGTAAGAGTAAAATCTTTAAACGTTTCCAGGACCAATTTTTCCGTTTTTTCCAAAAATTTCTTCGGGCTCTGGGGGCTCGGCCCCTCAGACCCCCGGTGTTTCCCACTTTGTCATTTAATGCCAAGGTGCAAGGTCATGCCTCAATGTTACTCAATGTTATTTTTTAAGTTGTTGTCCACCTGCATCCAAATCAATTTTGTAACTGTAGCAGAAGCAGAATATCCAAATTTTTTGGTTCTTCTAAAAACGTTTTTCGTAAAAACTACACAAATGGCAATTTGACATAAACCATCTTTCTAAAATTTTCATATACAAAAGGCCTATGTACGAGTAATTAACGATGAGTTTATCGTAATTAACGTTAACAGTATTTACAAATTCTTCACTGTTTTGCCGTTGAATAATGCAGCACGACGCATACACGCTTCTTTTAATGATACCGACTTTATTAAAAATTCAAAAATTTACAGATGCAATTAAAATGCATTAGCGTTAGGAGCTTGAGTTAGAATAGGTGTAACAGTTGCCAAATTAACTTTTTTAAACATTTCCGCAACAGATTTAATCCGTAGTTTCAAAAAGCTCCAACTTCTGGGGGCTCCGCCCCCAGACCCCCCCCTTCGTGCTCATTTGCAATACAGTTATCAAGGATCAGTAGTCCTTTGAGTTTTCGAAACCGAATGTATGTTTTAATATTTACTACCTTTCTTCTCAATGATATTCCTAAATATATCACAAATTTTTAATACTTGAATTAGTTTAACTAACATTTAGATATCGTAATGTGTGTCAATAATATCGAAAATTTCTCAAGGCATTCGTTAGATGCAACAGATGCCAATTAAAATCTTTTTCAACATTTCCATTACGGATTATGCTGTAATTTCAAAAACCTCTTCAACTTCTGGGGGGCTCCGCCCCCTGGGCCCCCGCCGTGTATATTGGACGCATCTAATTCTGTAGATAATCTTGTACTTGTGCATTACAGTCAAGCAGCATCAACGTTCTAAGTAGTCTAAATACAGTTACGCTACAGAAATTATCGAATTTTCCATAAATAAAACAATATTTTGCACTAAAAACAGAAATTGTGTCTGAAAGCAAAATTTCTTAACGGGACGCAACTTTAATTTAACAAGCAAGGTTGACGCAAATCCGAAAACCAAAAGAACCCTGGTCTTAAAAAATATCCAAAATCTCTCATAAAATCTTTCAGCTTCTGGGGGGCTCAGCCCCTCAGGCCCCCCAAAACATTTTGCATTCCTCCTCCCGAAATTTTTTCTGCCTACGCTAGTGGCCCCAAGTATTAACACACAAGACACCATATCTCCTGCTGTATTGGGGCTCCAGCAGCTGACCATTCTTTTACCCCCACATTTTCGCCGCTGTTCGGGTAAAAAAATGGCCCGAATCCAGCAAACATTTTTCTGAAGCAATGTGGTTTTAATGTATTTAGAACGCTTAGAAACCATCGAATACGCCTTAAAACTTAAACTAAAACTAAAATTTGTCAAAAATGACAATTTTTGAATATTTGTCAAAAATGACCATTTTTGAATATTTTTCAAAAATGGCTGTTTTGCTTATGAAACCTTATGATGATGCTGCACAATTTGTGAACTTTTCAAATCGATAAAAATCGTTACCAATTCATTATAACTTTGGTTTTTTGGCTAAATATACTAAATTTGATGTGCTCTTTCACCTGGAAGCATCAAATCTACTCCAGCGGCAATATTTTCGGGTGGTTTTTTATCATGCCAGTGTTTTACCATTTTAAAAACACCGATGTTTTATTAATCTGAGCACCTGCGGTGCTAGCATGGGCGCACCCAGGGGCCTGTTGCATAAAACTTATTAGTAATAAATTATTAGCAATTAGTTGATTAGTTGATTAGCGTAGGGTTGCATAAAACTTGCCGAAATTTGATTAGTTATTAGTTGCTTAGTGATTAGTTGATTAGTGATTAGTTGATAAGTGATTAGTGGAAAATTATTAGTGATTAGTAATAAATTATTAGTTATTAATTGATTAGTGATTAGTGTAGCGTTGCATAAAAGCGGATTTTATTAGCCCACATATTGATTAGTGATTACATAGTTAGGCACTAATAAAATTTGAACAAATAAAATTATTTCGTTGCATAAAGTTTTAGATTTGATTAATTATTAGTCTACACTAATCAAAATTGGCCAATTTCTGATTGGTCAAAATTGTCCAATCAAACTTTGTTGGGGACTAATAAAAATTGAATAACTCCCGAATTGGCACATCTCTAGCATTAAAACTTTGTATTACGAATAAAATAAACATTTTTCAAGTACGCTAATCTAACTTTATTGATTAAACGACACTTAAAACAAACTGTTCCCTCAAATACCTCATGAATAATTACAATAATATTTATTTATTAATTTCCATTTATTATATCAGTATTGTATCTGCTTTACATCTCTAATTCTTTCCAGTCAAGCTGTGTCTTGATAGCGTAAATGCTTGGTATTACTTAAATTTACCAGTTATACCGGTTCAACAATTTAATGGTCCCAAAGCTAATTTTTTGAAGCTAATTTGAAGTAAACAATACAACAAAAAATAGTGGAGAGTAAAAATTAAGTGTGAATCACCAGAAACGTTCCCGCATCTTTTTAAAATTGTTACAACTTGTATATACTGGTTGCTTCTTCTTACCAAATCTAACTTTTCCACTGGAGCCGATGTTTTTTCATACAAAATCCGTATTCATTTTCTCTATTATATATTTGACTATTTTTATTTCATTAACATACTTGATGAACACAAGTTGTAATTCAAATAACGCTAAAGTAAATACCCCTGTGGTAACGTTTTCCTACGACTTTTAATCCCTACTTTGAGTTAAACTATTTGGAGTTGCTTTAGTCTTTCTCTCCAAAAATTGCTTGCCTAGACTTAACCTAAGCATAAATACGTTCCATGTTAAAGTGGTGGTTTCCTTATGCTCAGCCTTTTTGAATCGTTGTAATTTTCTTAATTTTTGGGGTTGGGAAATGACTTTTACATAATTTGAATTCTGCTCGTTATTCGTAACTTTAGAATAATATATACTTTTCTGACATACCAGTTGAATATAAATCGTCGATCAATAAACATTGATCAATCGATCAATCAAGCATCTGCTAATATGTCTTTGTGCTTTGGTATGCAGGACAGATGGGCTGAGGGTGAGGGATATTTTGTTCAGATTTCGCTCAGCAGGCATTGACGGTCAAGAAAATCGGCCAATGCACTTGGCGCAGAATTGCGCGATTTCGCATTGAGTTTTTTGTGACGCGAAAAGTTTTAGTCTAAGTCAAAAAACATCCCTCCGCAGAAAGCGAATTTTCACTCTGCCAAAAACTCTCACGAATCCGTCGCGTATATAGATGAAGAACACGAAAATAAGTTATTCTGTAGACTTGGCTATTTTCGTGAAGGACTAAAGTCGTAATAGTGAAAAATACCCGAAAGGAAACCAGTATAAAACTTGTGTATATCTTCACTGCTTACAAAGAGAATAGGAAAATATCAAAACGTGGACACCCAGAAATCTAACCAACCTTAATCACGCGACCGGTTTCGGAACCGACGTGGTCCCTTCATCAGGCGACTCCTGGGGCCTATTTCATATACATTACATTTGTTACATTGTAACTACAATGTCACAATGTAGTTGAAATCCGGTTTCATGTACATTATTACAATGTAATGTAGTTACATTGTATTTTATACATTACAATGTAAGTTACATTACAATGTAGCAGTTCCCATAGTGTTTTTGAATAAATGTAACTACAATATACAAGTTACATTATTAGTTTCATAAAAGTATTTTAGGTATTTTACATTACATTTTCAGTCGAAATGTAACTAAATTTTTGACTGTGGTCAAGACCACGATAAGGTAGGCTTTTCCCTTAAAAATCCTTTATAAAAGGCCTCTTAACCAATGAATGAATCTTAAGATTGTGAAGAAGGTATTAAGTTTTACTTTTGTAAAATGACACTTTTTTACAGAAAATCTGAACTGCTCAATCTCTAAAAATTAGTAATCTTCAAGTTAGATGATTTTATTATTACGTATTTATGAATTTTATCTACGTAATTAAGCTAATTAAGCCAAGCTAACTATCAAAATATGCAGCTGTTGAAATAATCCATTAAGTCCACGTAATGTAGCCGTTGTGAACAATAAAATGTAGTTCCAGTGTAATTACAATGTAACTACAATGTAGTTACAATGTAATTACATTGTAGCTACAATGTAGTTACATTGTAGCAACACAAATGTAAAACGTGATAAAATGACGTCAAAAGGGATTTCCCAAATGTAATGTAGCTACATTACATTGTAAAAGGTACATTTGTTTTATGAAACCCAAAAATGTAGCAAATGTAATGTAGCTACATTTTAATGTAGGAAATGTAATGTAACTAATGTAGTTTTATGAAATAGGCCCCTGGCTATCACTCGATGCAAACGTTCCTGAGGGGCTATTGGATTTCGTATTCGAATGGGAGGGCAGGCTAAAAGTTCGGGGGACAGGGGGGCACGTTGGACACTTCCGGGAGGAAGGGGGACCTGAGAAGGCTGAGGGGCGCTCTTGTGTTCAGTAGAATGGATGCTAACGATGTCAGACTCGGAAGGTGGGGACTTGTTGAAACGAAGGATATGTTCCCAATTTAAATTGAGAGGATAGTCCGTACAAAGTTGGCTAATCCACCGTTTTTCTTTCTTCTTTCTGATGTTTTCATCCGTTGCACCGTCGATCACAGACACCAATAAATCACTGCTTACAAAGTGACCCTAAAAATGGTTGAATAATTTTTCCCGGAAATCTTTGACAGGTTGGATAAATCTGGAAATATGAGGCAGGCATACGCACAGCAACCAACCACCGGACTCCTCACAGAGTTTGGACCTCAGAAACAACTGAAAACCTCCGCAAAAACTTTGGAGCATAAAATAGAAAAATTAAAGACAGCCAAAAAATCCGTCGCCTGCAAACTATTCGGTAAAACTCAAAGAAAATCGCAGCTTTAGTAATTTTGACTAATTGACTATATATGTTGCCATGCCATTTAAAATTTTCACAGGAGCAGATTGCAGCAAAATATGCAGCAATGAGTTCAGCGAGCTTTGGGTCTTGCAACGTTGGCAGATTAATGTCTGCTATTGTTTCCGTTAGCACTAAGCTGTTGAGGCTGACCACTAGTTGTGGCAGGTAGCAAGGTTTTTTGGCTAGTGTTCAACAGTGACAACTGCGTCTTAATGTTCATTTAAATATTATCACGATTTTGAATATATAGCGCATGAATACATGGTAACTGTTTATCAAGGCGTACGTACAACAGCGCGCAACCTAAAAATTAACAAAATTTGGATGGCCTAAATTTTTTGGGTGATGGCCTTTAAAATTTGAGTCGTTGAGGCCAATTGGCCTAAAGTTCGGCGACCAAAAAACCCTTGCAGGTAGTGTAGGTATATATTGTAACGCTAGGTGTATAACTAGGTATTGTAAAAGAATTTATTAATTAAAACAAGCTTAGCTTGGATGTATATACTTGACTATTACACTGATTTTAACAATTTTACGCCAAGACGTATTTCAAAAACAACCAATTTTAAAAAATTTTGCTAATTTTTGTCCTACAAGAAAGTGCAAATTTTTATGCAAAATTTGTTCTGCTTTAATTGTTGGAATTTACTCAACAACTGCCGACTTGCATATAATTTTTTAACTTGGGCTTTAACGATTGGATATAATTGTATTTAATCCACTTTAATCGGATCGAGAAGCTTTAAATTATCCAATTATTGATAAAAATATAAACAAAAAATATATATTTGTGAGTTATCTTTCGAATTTCTGAAGTACAAATTATAGAAGAGGTAAGGGGTAACCTAGCATCAAGGCTCAAGATTATAAAGCTTGGCTGAGGTTAACTTTTAAGTTAAGTATGCCAATGCATTTTTGGGAATTTATGTGGCTGAAGGTGTTTTACATTGCGCTAATCATCCCCGTAAGATTGGAAAATTTGTTTAACCGCCGCTAATTTTCAAAAAATAGCATTACATAGTTCTTTTATGCTTAAGCTTGATTTTTATTAGTGTAGCAAAAACTGATTAGTCGCGAAAAATTTTATGCAACGCTACACTAATCACTAATCACTAATAAAGAAGCTTCACTAATCACTAATAACTTCACACTAATCACTAATCAAGCTGCACTAATCACTAATAATTTTCAGCTAATAATTTATCAGTCTAGACTAATAACTAATAATTCTTCACTAATAAAAATAAAGTAATCACTAATAGTTTTATGCAACGCTGGACTAATCGCTAATCAACTAATCAACTAATAAACTAATAACTAATCACTAATCAACTAATGATTTTTATGCAACGGGCCCCAGAACAAGGTTGGACAGATGCGTAAATTTTTAAACTAAGAACTAATAATGGACAATATTTGTGTTTATAGCTGTTATTTAACTTCAGTATTATTCTTCACTTTATTTTTAATGGTTTATGTATTGTTCTAAAGCTTGTTACTATATTTTATTAGCTTATATTTTATTAAATTTTATAAATCTCTTACTTGATTTTATTAACTTTACATAACGTTTGTTAGATATCTTTCCAATTATTGATTGCTATTGATAATTTGTTTGTTAATTAATTTTAATTATTTTATGTACTTATTTGTGAAATTTTGGTGCCGCCATTTTAACGTATATAATTTAAAATGGAAACCAACGGTGAAACTAACTAGAATTAAATTTACATATTTACGTTTTATGCTAACGTATAATTATTTACTTATATACCTATTGCCTAATCTCTTATTAATTGTAATTATATTCATACAAATAAGTACATAAGATAATTATTAAATTAAAATGTTATAATACATAAATTAACAAAATCAAATAAGATATTTTAAAAATCAATCATAAGCTAAGAAAATATAATAACTACCTTTAGAACAATGCATAAACTATAAAAAATAAAGTGACAAACAATACTGAAGTTAAATAACAGATATAAACACAAATATTCTGCACTGTTAGTTCTTAGTTTAAAAATTTACGCATCTGTCTAACCTTGTTCTGGACACATAGATAATTTACTCATCTGTCCAGACAGAATGCGATAATTGTAAGAATTTATCTATCTGTCTGCGCACATGCATAATTTATCTATCTGTCTGGACACTTTCAGAAGTGTCCAATTTATGCATCTGCCCGTAACATATATAAGTACACACTTTTTCTGGAAAATAGCAAAAACTTTTTGGCTACCGTATAACGTTACAGAAGTTAGCATTTGTCATTCATTCACTTCCCTTCAGATAAATTTACAAATAGGCTTTCTGTTATTTAAACTATATATTTACTTTAGATTAGGCTACATTACTTATGTATATATACCTTACCTTACCTTACAGGAGGAAAAATGTGCTCAGAAAAATTCATTTCAGGCAGCAAAATTAAAAAATTCTTCAACTTCTGGGGGACTCCGCCCCCCAGACCCCCAATTGGTGTCAGTTGCGCAAACCATGTAACGGCGGCATTTTGAATTTTCTACATCTCAAAAATTGCTAATTTAAAGCCCAAAGAATAAGTTAACGTAATAAAATACTTGCGGTTCACTTTTTAACTGCCACAGTTAAGTTTGAAAAATTTTGGCTTGCCCCCCCCCCGAAATTTTTTTCTGGCTACGCTAGTGTATACATATATATTATCTCATTAAACAGTGTTTTGATAGTTTCTTAATGTTCTGATTTTGTATATATATAAATTAGCTTTCAGAACATGTTTCGGATATTTTTCTATTTTTTCCGATGATTCGAAAAACCCAAATATATATACAGTTTGGTCAGATTTAGCTTATCCCCACGCAGGAGCGTATAAAGGATTTTAAAAAGGAGGGGGTCCAACCCGGAAAATGGTCAAATTTTGGCAAAAAATAGCTTATAATTCGAAAAGTTCTCCGAAAGGGGGGCAGACCCCCTGGACCACCCCCCTGGATACGTTCCTGCTCCTGCCCCCACGCCCACCTACTCTGACCCATGGAAAAGGTTGGAAATAGTGCCAACAGGGTTTTTTGGTTTCGGATATAATGTGTGCTTTTTCTGTGCATTTTTAAAAAACTGTGCATTTTGGAAAAAAACGTTGATATTGAAGCTTGTAATGTGTTAAATTGTTCATTTCATTCAATTTTATGATGCATAGTACAAAGTCCCCAGTTACAAAATGCTGGTGCTTTTTCAGGAATTTGGGTCAATTTGGAAATTTTGTAGAGCATTTTGTGAGCAGCTGAAGCTAAGATTTTGCTGTGCATTTTATTTGAGTGTGTGCATTTTGGAAAAAAGTGTGCATATATATGCACAATAAAATGCACAGAAAACCCTGGTGCCAAATAGCCGGAAAAGTTCAGAAAACATTATATTTCGTTCGGTGTAAAAATCGTTAAAATAACACCAGTAATATTTTTCCATTTTTTCCACCCCATCGGAAAAAACTGGAACCCTTTTTACAGTTATTTTTTTTCCGCGCCCATCCCTAGCGCCCACTGCCCTAAGCTACGAATCAAAACCTGACTTTGAAAAGTACTATGCCGAAAATCAATTCGAGAGTCGATGCGATCCACCGATCTCTTGAGATCCATCTTTAGATATTTGCTTTCAAGTACGTATACACCTTACATACTTTGGTATTAATTAGGAGGAAGGTTTCACTACGGCATTTCTAAAGAAGATTAGAGACAAGTTTTCCAAATCCGTATCCATGGAAGCGGACGACAGTCAGAGTGGAATTGTTGAAAATGGCCTTGTGCCTAACAGCCATGAGGTTTGTTGTGATACGTGTTCTGACAAGTTTTTGTAATTTTTGTGGGAGGAAGGGTGCTTTGCTTTCCCACTCTTTCTGACATGTCTCGAAGAGCCTCCAAAAGGTTTGACAAATTAAACGTTGGAGGACAGATTTTAGCCAGAGATATTTTCGTAAAATGACTATTTTTAGCCTAAATCCAGGCATTTTTGAAAATTTTTTCCGTTTCTACCTGCAAAATACATTGCAATTTTTGGCTCATTTTTGCAAAAAAGTCCCCTTCTCCGGGAAGCCCCCCCCCCGGAAAAAACCCCTACAAATACTCTGGTTCAAAGTTGTCCGTTCTTGTCAGTTTTGATGTTGCGTAGTGGAACGAACCATTAAATGTATATACGTCAATATGTACGTCAATTTATATATTATATAATGTATATACAATATACATATATGTAATATCTTCTGAACGTGTTTTTATGTTCTCTGATGCATAATCTAGCTAATAAGTAGAACTGGTCGTTAGATTTGTATAGTAAAAACCTCTTAGGTTTTTTCATGTTTTGTGAGCTTGTTTTCCCCTCTTTTGAGCTGAGGGGGGATTTGCTTACACACCTGTGGCAGCTGTCATAACCGCCTATATAAGTCTCGGGTCTGGCTTCTGCTCTGGTACTGCACTGTACTTGCTCGCTTGTCTACCGTGTTGTGGTAAGTTGTACCTGCCAGCCTACTGTTTGCTGCTTAACCTGAAGGCTAATGCGTGCTCCTATGTACTCCTAGTCCTTATGTCTAGCTTTAAGTCTAAGTTAAAGCACAGCATTCAGTAGCTTATATATATAGGTCGTATTCTGTTTGGTAAGTCGAATATATACACGTATACGTACACACTTATAAGAAGTACGTATATATACTTTTGCTAAATCTGGTGAGTATATAAGCCACATTCTATAATATTATATACGTATATATATATTATTTAGTGTGATTGAACTAGCTTAGGATGACACCATTTATTTACGATTAGCGCGGGTTATATAAGTACTGGTACGGATATTGCTGACGAAAAACATTATTTATATAATAATTTTTTGATATATTCCAATTTGTCGTTTTGCTTCGGTCAAGAGATTTGATCCAGTTAGTGATGAAATTGCTACTTTAGTTCATAAGATCAGCAGACTTTTTCAATATATACGTATATACTTTTGTCAGTTCTTCAGCAGGAACGTGTTGATAGGAAGAGTAAGTGATTATACAATCGTTAGTTTTGCAGTTTTTGAAAAATTTTAATTCTTAGATATATAAATTTAGTATAAATTAATTTTAAATGGTGTTAACAGTTTCCTTGGATTTTTGCGTTTAGTTATACTAGTTTTTTTCGTTCACAGAGAAAAGGACTTGAGTGTTTCAACGGTTTTCTTCAAAGTTAACCACGCGTTGGTTGGTGTTGCAAAATTTATTTGAAATTCGAGTCATTTGATCTCTCTTTGTGGGAAGAACTGGGCAAATAAAAAATTAAGTATATATATATATACCTATTTCTGTCTTCATAGGATCACCTTAATTTGGAAAAGAAATTTTTCTAAACTAACAGTGTTACTTTTAATAATTCACAAATTTCTTTCATACATACGTACTTTTCCTTCTATTTCAGCCAACTGAAGGAAATTCTAGCGGAGACCAGATTGTAACATCTGAACCAGGTGCAGTAGTGAACGAAGGTCAGACCAATCAAACGGAAGAGGAAGATCAAACTACCAGTCCCGAAGATATGGTTCAGGTAAAGGTGTAATTAATTAACTGGTTTATTCTAATAAATTTATATATATGTGTACTAATTTCTGGCGGCCCCTGCCAAGATCACCAGAACCTATGGCTTTTGAATATCCACAATATGGGTATCAATCGAAAGCTGACGACAAGAAAAACAAGCTCGTCCTAGATCTAAGTACAGACAACGCCCACACTTTTAGCTATACCCTGACTTCAGAACCCTCAGAACCTCTAGCAAACACTTGAAACTAAACAGTAGAGGATCAAATCTGTTGAAAAAAATTTCAGAACCCCCATCAAAGCCCCCCAGAAGTTGAAGAATTTTTGTATTTTTGCCAAAAAATAGTACATTGGATGTTTATTTCTTGCAAAAAGTAGATTTTCGTTTCGATAGCGCGAACATTTTTTAAAAGTAGCTGTGTTTGCCATAAAAATAGCAAAAATTTTGTATTTTGTCACCTCAAAAGGGGGGGGTCTAGACCCCTTGAACCCCCCCCCCCCCCACGGTTCGGGCCTGAGTGTAGTTATGGATTAAATCTCTGTGCAAAGATAAGAACTACCGTCAAAAATGAAACTAAACATAGATATAAACTGTGTTTGTTTTGCGAAAAAACTGTGAAATTCCGCAACTTTTTTCGGAGCTGTGTATAAAGTTCCGTAAAAATTTTTGGCCTTCAGTAGAAATTTTCAGTTGTCTCAGATGAAAATTGAACGTGTTTCAGAAATTTTTGAAAAAATTTTCGAAAAATTTTCGCGCCTTTGTCGCGTATATGTATATATACGTATACGTATGTATTTCTATATACGTAGACACCTTTCAATCTTAGCCGACTTAGAATGCATAGTAACAGCTATGCAATGAAATTCTTTTAGTATTGAAAAATTTGCCAAACCATAATTTTAAACAATTTTAGCCTTTTAGCAGTTTGCTTATATTTTAGGATTTTACTGACTGCCGAAACTAAACTTTTGAGAATTTCCACTAAGGTTTTTCTTCGGCTTTACAAAATTGTCTCAGTTTACTATTAATTTTATATACGTAACTTGTAAAAACACACTTACACATGTTTCGACTTTCGAAAAATAGTTATAACTTGGTTAATATATATATACTACATATTGTGTTAAATGTTAAAAATGTGTTTAAATACTCCTAAATTGCTAAAATTCATTAGTTATCTTTAAAAAACAAAAAATAATAAATAATTTCGCAATTTTTTGCGAAATTCCGCAAAACATTTTCGAGGTCTGCGTAAAAGTTCGCGAAAAGTTTCGACGAAAAAACTGGGCTTATTCTAGGGATTTTTTCTTGGGGGGCCCTCGGGGGGCGAGTCATTTTGGGGGGGGGGGCGAAAATTTTTGAAAATTTTTCTAAAAACATGCTAAAAATTGCGCTATTTTTATAGCAATCGCCAAAAATAAGCGGATTTAATGCTTAAATAGGTAAAAATCGACTAAAAATCTCCGGCGAAGCCGGAAAATTTTTGAAAATTTGGCCTTCTGAGCGATTTTTTCAGGGCAAAAGTTGGTACCAAAAGGGGCACCCACTTTTTTTGGGGGGAACGATTTTTGGGGGGGAAGGGTGTTTATGGGCCCCCCCCCAGTAGAATAAGCCCAGAAAAACATAGATAAATCAAATCTGTAAAAAATGAAGAACCTCCTGAATCCTATGAACCTCCATGAAAATAAAAAGCTCCAAGAAAAACAAGTGGTAGATCAGAACGCACCAAAAAGTGACTTTTATCTTGCCATGGGTCCAAAATTCGGAGGGAATTAATTTGTAGTATATTTTGGCTGTTCTGGTTGAAATCTCTGCCACCGCAAAACGTTTTGCATTCCATTTGGGAAAAATGACCAGCCGCTTTTGTACAGAGTCCA
>JASAND010010554.1:0-56370 GCA_030248195.1 Trissonchulus latispiculum | reverse complement strand
TATACGTAATAATCAGGGTGTGACTGACAAAGTTTTCTCTGTTTATTAGCTTGCGAGCTATTCTGTGAACGCTAACGGCCCATCCACAGCAAATGCGTACTGGGTGTTGACTTTTGGGAGATCACTAGGAAAGTACACAACCGTTCGAGTGCGCAAGAGCATGGTTTGAGTGATAACGACTGATTAACAGTGAGCCTGCCAGCTGTCACACTCTTATCATTATGTACTGTTATTGGAATGTAGCCTGCGAAGGGAGATGTCGTCTGCCTCTCAGAATCTCGTATAAAGCATTATAAGCATTATACATAAAGATTCAAAGAAGTTTAGAAACAAGCAAAAGTTTTGTGCAAAACTGGTCTTGGTCGGTGCAGAATTTAGGCTGGCATCGAAATTGTTAAAACAATGGGCCTGCTGCGAGCTGAACATTCTTGTAGACATAAGGTTGTTTAGGTACAGTTCTAGGAAGAGTAACATAATTCAGCGACGTCGCTGTTAAAATTACAGAAATGTTTTGCAATGACCTCAGATTTGACCACAAACATAATCAACTGTATTTCCAAATAGAATAGGCCAAATAATTTTTTAAATTAAAATTAAACAATTTTTCAGCTTACCGTGCACAACTGCATGAGATGGTACGTATGTATTGTAGGGCTAATATTGCCTATCACTGTTGTTAATGCACTAGCTCTTGTATGGAAACTTAATTTGCATAATATCCACATATGCTCTGTTTACTAAGAGCATGTGTATTTTATGCGAAGGTGTATGTATATCATTCGAAATGTGTTAAATCTACTCCCAAACCGATTATAGTAGACCTGCTGCGTCGTGACGCAGCAGGAATAAACATGAAAAGTTTATGACTCGGCTGGTATATATTTGGAACTATAAACTAACGGTCCAAAGCTTAAGCAACATTTTGTCAAGGTTAAAGATTCAGCGAACCGCCAAAAGAAATCCGCTCGCACACACCCTAAACCAGTTTCAAGCGAAAGTGTGTTTAAGATTGAAGATACAAGCAAACACACTACACTAATATGTAATTCAATACTGAGCAATCTGATGATTCTTTGAACCACCCCCTACTAAGTCACTGTTAACAATTTTTAGCTGAATTCTTCATTTACAGTTTGTCGTTTGCCTAACCAAAAATTTGCAAATATAGTATTTTGGTTGAAAAATTATTTCACAGACAAAACAATGAAGTACTGTTTATAGGTCCAGTCTTATTTTACAGTGAGGCAATTTTTCTTCCAACATTTGAATCTCTCCGATTACATGAAGTCTCCAAGCTGAATATCCGCATCTTGCAATGATCATTGGTTTTTGGCATTCTTCCAAAATAGTTTGAGAGTAACTATAAATAAAACAGTCAACAAATTCCTGTATGTAATCTGTTGTACATTAATCTCTTATATATAATACTCGAAAAAATGAGGAAGCGCCCCCAATCCATCTGCCGGACAGATTAAGTGGTGTGGATGTGGCCCCTAGGAGCCCCTAGGAAAATTTGATCAAATACACCACCCTTAAGCAGTACTGAACAAAAATTCAATAGTCGCCTGGAAACTTTATTGAAATCGTTAAAAATTTGTGAGTCCTAATTTTCTTCCGGAATTTCCGTCTAAGGCTCTGCAAAATTGGCAGCTTTTGGATTTTGCTCATTTTGGGGAGCCGGTGTAGGTAGTAGCTAGTGTAAGCGTTAACGTTTTGTTTTAGAGTTAAATCTTTGCATAGGTCTTGCGTAATCGGGGTAGCCATTCTCATCGTTAGAACGTTCAATCAAAAGCCATGCCTTGCTTTACAGTACCTACCATACACTAACAAGGGTACCAATTCCTGAGGGGTCTTGTACTTGTTTTAGCCCAAATTTGACCTGCCCTTGTACCTTATCTCAAATTTGGGGGGAGGGTCCCAGCAGAAAATTTATTAGAAAACGTGCAATTTTTGCAAATTTTGAGCAAATTTAGCGCTAAATTAGCGATTTTACAGCCATTGTAGTGCAAAATAAGCAGTTTTTAGCGATTTTTCGGAAAATTTTCGAACATTTAAAAAATTTTAGGCTATTTGTGGCTAAAATTTTCATTAATTTTCAGTCTGACCTGCCTTTCCTGGCACTGTCCCTTGTCACTTGGCTCTGATTTTGCTAGCCCTTGTACCAAACCTCCAATTTTTGAGGGGTCCCGTACCCCCTATACCCTCCTTGTTAAAGTGTGGTACCTACTAATGTAACGAGTGCAATAGTTCAGAGTACTGTCTCTATTTGTAGCAAGCAAAAGTCTGTCTGTATATTATCAAGAGTCCATAATTTATTCCTTAATATTATAGAAGAAGAGTAAGCCACTAGAGGGCTTCTCTTCTTGGCATTGCGTAACGGTGCTCCGACCACAATACGCGAATGTTCCCCCGTGCAAAAGGGGTCCCCGTTTGGTGGGGGGGTATGCAAAAAGGGTCCCCGTTTGGTGGGGGGGGGGTAGGCAGAATGGGGTCCCCGTTTTGGGGGCGGGGGGTCGCAAAGTCAGGCTAAGATTGGATGAATCTGATTGGCTGTTGGCGACCCCTCCCCCAAACGGGGACCTCTGTTGTGTACCGCACCACCAAACGGGGACCTTTCTTTCATTGCTCCCCCCCCCCCACCAAACGGGGACCTCTCTTTGCCACCCCTCCAACCAAAAGGGGACCGATTTGCGAATAGAACAAAAACTACCGTAATCCTCTGCTCTACCCCCCCCCCCACCAAACGGGGAGGGAGTCTCTGCAATCTGATTGGCTGTTGGCTACCCCCCCCCACCAAACGAGGAACTCTTTTCTGCTACCCCCCCCCACCAAACGGAGGGGGGGGGGGTATGCTTTGCCGAAGAGAGCTACCCCCCCACCAAACGGGGGAACATTCGCGTATTGTGGGCGGAGCACCGTTACGCAATGCCAAGAAGAGGAGCCCTCTAGTGGCTTACTCTTCTTCTTATATATAGTGCAATTATGCACACTTGATATTATCTTATACAATAGAGCGAACATCGTGTGACGGACGTCTGTCGCTATCGCTAATGATCCTATCTCTTTTCTATCCGGCACACAAACGGGACGGACGGACTTTCGTCTGACTTGAATATTGACTTATTAATAACATGCAGGATTTAATTTAGTTAATGCAGGACTTATTAATAACATGCAGGCAGGCACACAGTACAAATGCTGCTTCTGTTGAATTGAAAGTATTTCAAGTTACATTTAGCATACTATATATACTCAGAATACATACATTCTTAAACACTCTTCTCTTACTCGCAAAGAGCTCGAGTTATAGGAGGTCTCAGTTCATTGAGCTTTAGAATGCACTCATGTAGGTCGATACTTCCGACCAGCTGATCAACACATCTGGCTGGGCTCATGCTTCGAACCAATAGAAAGTGGGCTGAAACAGTGAAGCAATCATTTTAATCATAAATTTAATCTACAAATATTGTGCAAGACCTGCGTTATATCTGTAAGCGCCAGCAATATAAGAGTAAGCAACTCTTAAAATGATGTGGCGCTTTCAGCAGGGCTGGTGGACCAATAAGACCAATTAGCTCGTGAGGTGACGTGACGGCAACGGGGTGGATCCCGAAGAAGGGAAGAGGAAAGTTTAGTGTTTCAATCAGAATAGAATGTATAAGATTGGCCCGACCAGGGACCAAACAACGGCCCTTCCCCACTGCACCCAGACGTGCTTACCACCTTACGTGCACTTTGAAGGAGCCATATATAAAAAAATAAAAATACAACCGGTAACAAAATCCAATGGAAGTGAAAACTGTGGTGGTTGCGGTCAAGTATATTGTATACAAACTGCGAGCGCAATCGAAAATAAAAATGAGTCCTCAGTCCTCACCAAACCTCTGGGCTACACTGTGTTTAATTAATTCTTTCAAACTTTTAACTATGATAAGTAAAGTGAATACCTTTACGGGAAGAGACAATTTAATATACGACATATGTAGAAATTTTAATTACACTTAGATCCCACAGGGATTACAAAATTTATCTTCCAATCCTGGCGGTCCACTGGTTCAACCAGATTCCTCAAGCCAAAATAAACTTACCTGAAGCAAGGCAAAGAAGCATTATTTCACATCGTTTCATTTCCGATATATTGTATGTTAATAATAAAGAATAAATAGAAGCTGAAATATATAGCTGGAATGTACATGTTCTGTTTTATATATAACGAATATGTATAAAGCATTATGCTCCAGCAGAAATGTCACATTTCAATTTTCTAAGCGTTTTGAAATCATCTCAACCCTGAATGGCAGAAAGAAAGCTCAGATAGACCACCAAAAGAAGGCATTCAAAAAAGCACAAAAACTGAACAAATCTTCCAAGCATGAACAACGTAACTTCCAACTGTCACTTTGGCTGAAGCGATACCTAATAAATATTGTCTACTAAACTTTAGAAAATTTAGGAACCTTTAATGGGCAGGCTTAATTGTCCAAAATACAGTCACACTGCCGTAACAGAGAACGTTAAATATTGAAAAATAATCTCCATTCCCTTAATAGCCATCTGTTTACTGGATAAAAGTTTAAACTTTAACCACAGTTCTGGCTCAAGTTTTGCAGCAATTTACTTACATAAATTTGCTGGAAAATTGGGCTTTTGTGCATACTAAGACGTTTCTTTCGTAATGAGACTTCTTTTTCCAATTGGAAAAAATCTGCTTGCCTAACTGCCCAGCTAACTAGTCCTGCTTTCCTATTGGTTACTAGTCTGCGAGGGACAGAGACCGTCCAAACTGTGGTAGTGAACGGAGTGAGTGAATTGAACAGAATATGATATATATCAGACTATTGTTATCATCAGATTGTCGTGGTTGCTCTTTTACGACGTCTACTTTTGGTGGGGAAGGGTGGCAGGGCGTTTAGGGGAAGTGTATCTTTCCTTTTCTGAAACCACGTATGTGTGATTTGTTTGGAGTTGGCTTGCCCTTCTCCAATTGGCAATAGCTGCCTTGCTCGTGTCGAGAGCTCGGAGCACCGCTGGTCACAGCTAATGGTGGTTTAAAGTTCCATATTGCAAAAATATGATAGAGAGTATGCGTGGAAGGATCCCCCCTCTGGTAGGACGCTAACTCTCTGTAGGAAAAAGGGGTCACTTCGGCCTTCAGAGACCTTTTTCGCGGTTTTTGCCAGATTTTGGACAACAAGCCAAACAAAATTCTGATTGTTCGACAACATTCGCTGCTTCACTGCTTCACGAAACTTAGCCTCCTGTATATGACTGCTTTGTGCGGATGAAACATAACGTTCTTCTGCCACCATTCTGCGCCTTGATGTGGTCATTTGTTTAGGTTGCAACTATCTGGTTCTTTCCTAAGTCCATAACAAATTACATAAACTTTAAATTAATACAATGCATGTCCAATTCATTTGAATATGCCAAAACGAATGCCAAGACTATTTCAGACAAGTTGGTGCAGCTGCCAGAAAAATTTGTGATCAAACTTTAATGCTGGTAAAACTCAAAGACAGATATCCGTTTACCTTTGATTTATCATAACATTGACATTGACAGTGCTTGGGGGAACTCAGCTGAGCTGAGCCTACTACCAAGCATCCAAATCTTTCTGGATTTCGGGGTAAAAAACAGGCAAAGTGCTATGTTTTTGGACAATAAAACCGGAAAGTTGTTCCGGTTGGAGGTTTACCCCCCCCCCACATCTTCGCCTTTCTCACATGTCTTGCAATGTGTACTCTAAAAAGTCAGTCCTTGGTGGAGAATATGATAATGGAAAACTTAGTTAGGTCAAGAGTTCATAATAGGAAGAGTGAGCCATTCTCACTAAGGCCGAAATCTCAGGGGTGGAACTGCTTGCCGTTGGGTATATGTGTTTGAACTAAAACACGTCTTTTCAACCTCTTTTCAGCTAATCGCTTACCTGATGTATATAAATTACATGTATATGCGTATCTCCTCCGAGATCACTGGAGGGCACCGTTTAGCATAAGGGTAAGCGGTACCTCCTTCGAGATTTCAGCCTTAATGTGCCGAGCCTGCTGTAGGCATAGACCACCAGGAAGAGCTTAGCGTCACATATTTTCTATTGTAAACTCGTGGTTGAGTGGTGTCAGTGGTTGAGTCGAGTCAATTACAATGCAGACTAGATTTCCTGGCAATCGACCGACTTTAGGGACAAAGCTAATTGGATAACTGGTTGGAACCCTTCATTACGAAAGTACCTGCGTAGCAAAATGAAAATGAAGAAGAAATTATTTTGTTTCTGGTGTTTGCAATCACTCATAAATTACGGCAAGAAGGAGGGAGTGACTTCAACTTGTAAGTTTTTAGGGATGTTTAGGACGCATCCTGATGGAGTTGTGCTAATTTGGAGCATTCATTGACAACTTTGTGATCTGCTGCTGGAATAGGAACAGACGCTTTTTTAGTTTGCTATTCTTTGTCTTTGCTCTTCGCCAGGATGACACTAACACAAGCTATCCTAACAGTGTTCGGAAAACCAGGACAATCACTCAAACATAGGAACGGAAAATGTAAGTTGAATCCGCACAAAACTTAAACATGGACAATTGTCAAAATAAAGACAGCTACATTTTCTTTATTCTCTCTATACCTCGTAAATTTCCTTCTTTTAGGTTCTACTCACAAACTCTCTAGAGTGCGTGGCATGGAAATGGAGTATTGTTTCGGACAAAATTTTAGTGAACAATTCTCAAACGACTTAGAAAAGAAAATTACTGGGTTCACTAGAAATAGCTGTGAAACTTTTTCATTTCTCCAAATAGTTTGGACAATTGATAGTTTATCCTCAAATTGAAATGCTTTCTGTGTAGTCTATAACTCTACAAATAAATTACCTAGAGAAATCCTTGTATCCGGAATCCGTATCCGACTTTTATTTATTTGTTTTTGTGTCAGTTTAAACACAAACTTTAGAAGAACGTTCCATTCGACCCATATGACCAAAGTAAGCCTACCGATATACGTTTCCATCACGAAACATTCGAAGACAGGTGATACTGTTACATGTTATTGTTATTGTGTTATTATTCAGCTCAGTGACTGATCATTACTGTAAGTGGATGTGATTAACCGCCGTTCACGTTCTCTGTAATTTCTCTGATCGCGAACAGACCCAGAGCGCTGCCAGAACAAGAAAATCGTTCCAGTGCCCAGCTTGAAATGGTCTTCCAACTGATGAGGACGAGCCACCTATTCGACTCGGATCGGATCAACTCGCTGGAAAATGAGGTCGACCCGGCTCGGCTCGGCCCGGGACGATTTTAAAAGTGGGTCGGCTCGCCCAGCTTGCAATTTCCAATTTGTCTAGTTTGTCCACCGAATTGCGGATTTTTCACGTAATTTCAAAAGGCTTGAAAACTGCTGTCTATCTTTTGTAAACCAGTGAGAATCATCAAAATTGCAGCATAACCGACACATTCCAAGCTGCCGAGTCTATAATTATATTATAAGGCTTAATGATATTAGTCTTGCAACATGAGGTACCCATTCAATATAAATAAAACGTTAAAAACTTAAGTAAGCTGCCACTTTGTCGACGTGCTTGATCGGATCCCTTGAATTAAACCCTTTCAAGTTTCCGCTCCTGGCTGCAACGTTGTTTAAAATTTGAGTTTAGATGAGGAGCAAAACACTAATCTGATTGCAAGAAATTACACACATCAAACTAATTTATAGTTCACTGGAATCGTCATAAAATAATTAACCATACAGAAAAATTAATGTGGATAAATTGCCTGCTGTATGTACAAATTAATACAGTGCCTTTTCATTAAATTAGTACAGTATTGCTGTATCCGTGTCACGTACAGTTTCACCAGTCCTTGCATTGGCTTCATTCAATTCTGCCGCATAATATGCTCGCATTCTCCGATCCATTGAGACCAAAAAATTCGACCCGTGGCCAGGAATGTCCCCGAGGGTACTGGGTTCACAGCTTGGGACTAGTGAGGTAGGGGAACTGTAGATTGGGGGTCGTCTGTAGAAGACCAAAACTAAGGCAAAAGATACCACAACGAAGAGCACAAAACCGGCAACACTACCAATTAGTACCGTTTCGACCAGCAATTTTCGCGGTCTCTCTCCGTCTCCTGTAGTTTTTCTGTTTGCGTACAAAAATGAGGGAACTGTCTTTGTGGGACCGTAAGTCTGGGATTTTGTTGTGGATATTGTCCCTGTGATTATTCGATCCTCGGGTGGGATTTTAGTCATTCCAGGATGAATCTGGCCCGAAATCCAATTAATCCGATTGATTAACTGGATGGGAATAGTCATTGTGGTGTACTGGGTCGGAGACACCCACGCCATGGTGGCAGAGGATTTGTCAGGCAGAGTTGTAGTGGTACCTCTTTCCGGAGTTGTCACCTGGTTTTGGGGTCCTGAGGGTTGTTGACTCTCTACTATATCCCACAGAGGAACTTCGGACACCTTCCCCATCACAAACGCTTGTGTTATACCGCCCCTACTTTCAGTGGACTGGCTTTGGGAGGCGGTTGCACCATCTGACGTTGTGGCGGCATTAAACCTTTCAAGAGCCGCTTCTAATAAAGCTTTGCATAAAACCGTTAAACATGGTTTCACGGCTTTTTCTCCAGAGTCTTCAAACGCCTGCAAGGGACCGGGTAACGTTCCATATGTTTTCAGCTTTGAGGAGAGGGTGAAATTATGTTCTGCCGGAGTAGCGATAATGGTAGGAAAGGCGGACTTTTTCGTAGAAGGTGTAGCGCATGTAGTTGTGATTGTGCTAGCACTAGTGGCGGAAGACGTTGTAGTAGGAATGGGTGTGGTGGTAGTAGTAGAAGTGGTAGTTGGAGTAGTAGTTGTAGTAGTAGTAGTTGCAGTACTCGTTGAACTTGTACTGGTTGAAGAAACCTCGGCGGTCGACTGCAACTTATTAATGAAGTAGGGTAAAAATATTTTTGGATAGGGGAGTGACGTAGGTACCGCTGGGGTGGTTGGGGTAGTTGGGATTAATTCCTGGCGATTATATGATTCCAAAGCATTGTCAATAGCAGTGTTGTTGTTGAAAACGGAGCGCAGAATGGAGTCCCACCAGCTTGGATTTAACCATTTTTTGTTTCCAGAATTATCCTCTTCGGGCAAATTTGTTTCTTTTGAACTCGGAACAGAAATCTCCGTTGCTGTAGATTTTTCTAAGCTATTCTCATGATAAGCTGGTTGGAAAAAGTTCTGATCCTCCAGTAGCTGATCCCATAATCCTTCAGTTGTAGCCGATGGTTCGAAGTCAGGTTTCGAAAAATCATTTTGTCGCAAACTTTCGGAATTTTCCGGGCTTTGATCCAGGATATGCGCGAGTTGAGAATTTAGCAGCAAATTCGAATGCCTTGCGGAGCTGACAGATTCGCCTGACCTGAAAGAAGAGTCCGCTAAGCGTGATCGGTAGCGTTGATAGTCCTGCAGATTATAAATTAACTTGACCAGTAGTCGATCGATTGATTTATAGATTGCCTTAGCAACCGTTTTTCGTACTTGAGGATCTTCTGCTTTCTCAGGTACTACAGTAGTCGTTGGGGGTGCTGTTGTTTGCTGTGTTTTTGAGGCTGAGTTCAGCAAAAGCTGGTTTCGTAACAGCTCAGCGAGCAGTTCCTCGTTCAGAGATCGAGCAGTATCGCTGTTGCTCTTCCCAGGCGAATAAGAATGAGCTTGGTAGGGTAATGGCTTTCTGGCTTTCGTGATTGCCAAGTTACCACTGCGCAGAATTTCGCTTAGCACATTGTCTTGGCTTATTTGTAGACCGCCGGTTGAGTGACGATTTGAAGTTGAAATTGAAGGAAGGGGAAATGAGGAAAGGTAACCACAGTGGAGAGTCAGAATCCAACATAAAGTTATTATCATATCATTGATGCCTGAAATACATAATAAAACAGTAACCATGAAATGCAACAACAAATTGTTCAGGAAGTATTTTCAACTTGTTAGTGTTCCCAACCCAAAGCAACATTATTGCATTATTATATGGCTAGGTAAAAACAAGTGACAGCCAAAAATATAAAACAAACCAGTTTCAACTGATTGTGTCATCGACCAAAAAAAGGATTACGCAATAATGCTTAAGATTTTAACAACTTGAGAAAAATAATCTATCCTGATAAAATATAATACAAACAAATTTCCGTATTACCAACAAAATAGACAATATTGTTTGTTGACAAGCATTGGCCCACAAATAAAATTTTATTTCGGAACTGTGTTATAAAGGTCGCTCGCTTTAGACAGGAAATTCAAGGGAGGATTCAGAGAAGGTCAGATAAATTTAATTGTGTGAAGGTGAGGATTGAGATAATAGATTTGAACAAATTACAGGTTCAGTTCAATAACAAATTAGAGGTTCAGTTTTGCAAAACTTTAATGTTTTGATTGTTGAAAAACTTACAAGTTCGCTTGTACTTGAGGCAGCAGAAGAACCTTCGAGCTCCTTGTCTTTTAACTTGCAGAACTGATGTTTATAAGTAATTTAAGAATTCTTATACTATACATACATTGGACATCAAACGGAAAAAGAATTAAATTCTCCTCAAATAGCGTATGTATTTTTTGACTAATATTAATAATGGTGCAAATGTAAGGATCTTTGTTTCATTAATTCCCTCCAATTTTGGAGTCATTACCTTTACTTCTTTTAATTTTACTTTCATAGATGTATTGGTGATATGTAGAAGGACTTACTTAAGATTTTCGTAGAAGTAATGTCAAGTGACTGCTTCTCTAATAAGCATTTGATTCCAGCTTGATCAAAATTGAATCACAAATTAATTATTACGAATTAGTAAACGTGATCTCAGATCAGAATGTGAGGACGATTACGTCATATTACTAACAAAGAATCTTGATCCAGCTATTCAATGCAGTGCACAGGTCTGTCATTAAGCTTACTGTAGAAGCCACATATTACTACACTGCGTAGACACAAAACAGTCATAAATGGTAAGATTTACTTAAAAGTTTCCAATTGATTATTTAAAAGCTATGACCAAAATTTCATATATTTTAGTAGCGGCAACGATATTATCCCAAACTTTGCAAATTTTGAAATTCCTAAAACTTTCCAGTTCTTGTATTATTCACTGGTGCCCCCTCTTTCCCCTGCACACTATTATTGAAACAAAATGTTTTCCCTCTGTCAAACGTATGTCACGAAATCTTTCTCATATACGCATATGCTTAATCTCTTACAACAGGAACATGAAAAACACTCACAGTCGCCAAAATTTTATATTTTGTGGATTAGCTACCATCTCAATGCAGTTAGCTACTTAGCTAGTATACAGTTATTGTTACTGCAATTTAAAGAGCTTGCGATTTCAGGGATCGGTATAGTCTAAACCTGTACTATGTGGATAATAAGAACCCTACAAGGAAGTCATTGGGAGTGAGTCAATTGGCTGCAACCTCAGCAGCGTGCGTAAATTAAAACCTTTATTATGTGTACAAGCTTGTATCTTTAATAGACATAAGCTGAGAATTATAGGTAAGCAAAACTGATATTTTATTTAATCCGGCATGTGAATAAGTTGTGTGCAAATTTTAAAAAAACAGCAATTGCGACCCTAGGAACAGAAAAATCGTGTTCTGTATAATTATAATAAGAAACTATTGCATAAATAAATACTGCATTCAAGCTAACCTAACACCAAAGTCTATGCCTACAAAATGGGAATAAATCCCAATCGATGAGTCACGCTAATCTGGGTCCTATCTCTAGGGTCATTTCAGTGGGAAGTTAAAAATTATCCAAATATTGAGATTGACTCAAGCTGTGCTAATGCCACCTAGCCACACCTATATTATATTTATTCAATAAACAAACGAATAGGATAGCTTTGACTTCAGTTTACATCTGCGTCTGCTAACAGCCATTAAAAGCATCAAATTGTAAATATATTTGACCTTTTCCGCTCCATCATTAAAAATTACGAACCTTCAATTTAAGAGAACAATTTTGGAGTCACCTAACAGTCTTATATGGGAAAGCCTAAAGGCACAAAATTAGTGATATGCGAAGGGTACACACAAAGGTGGAATAAGTACGATCCAAAGAATTAATGTTGCAATAAATTTTCTTGGTTAAAGGACTATGATTAGGGCCGATTTGTTTTTTAAATTTTTATCAAAACATGGTATTAGTGCCTTCTCCCACTGGCATATCCCTACACACACAAGAGGTCGTCGATTTCGAAACGGCCAATATTCTATTGTTAAGACTGTTTAGCTTCCACGTTTGAACCATACATTTGGAGCAAAGCTTCGTCCAAACGAAATTATATTGCAGTTTCACAGCGGCAGCCCCCATTTAAGTAAATTTGCCTCTTGTCCCTTTTTAGTCTTCTGATATCTCTATGTTGTAGTAGCAAAATCGTCAAAATGGCACAGTACAGTAATAATACCTTTTAACACCTGTGTCTAAAATACGCAAAACTTATCCAATCTAACTAAAATTTTGTATGGGCATATTTTAACACATTTCTAAGTGATTTGTACCAAAAACTTCTTTTTTCAAGTTTTGTAAGGTGGGATCTAGGCGGTCCAAAAAATTGTCATCCCCGATTTTGCTTAAAAGCTGCTTATACGGGCTTTTTGGGTGGCTGAGCCCGAATCTGAAATAGCTCGCAATAAGCTTACATGGTAAGCTTACAACATTACATAGGTTGTTAAATTTTGAAGTAGGTAAGAAGTAAGATTCGAAGTAGACCGTCCCTATGGAACGTTAGCCAGAATTGTGGTTTCTCCATAATTCTCTATAATATCATTGACTATGTAGCATTGAAAGATCGTCATTTATCAGCACGTCAGACCACAGCAATCACAAATCAGCGTCAATCCAGGAAGTCTAACTTGGTTTGCAACTCAACTAATCAACTCTGGGTCGCTGCGTAAAATGTTTAATCTGAGAAGAAAGTTAGATCTATAATATTTTCTGTATCAAACTACATACAACACTCTTTTCCCTGTTTGGAATGAGCCTGCTGATCTTACTTCTCATGTTTGGTTTGCTTTAAAGCACTGCGTGTGATATGGCTCGCCAGTCCCCTTCTCCAATTTAAAATTCTCTCATTTCGTGTTACATCCGCTAACCGAGCACAGTTGCACAGACCTTTTATTAAAATCAATAAATGATGTGACAATATGCCAACACATAACTGTCAAGTATTGGTCGTCTCTCCTCCTCTTGTCTACTAATTGACAGACTTCAGACAGCAGCATGAAATAAGTGTCATTTACAGCACGAAACAAGTGTCATTTAGTACCCAAGTATGTGCTCGCTGCTGAGTGCTTCAATAAAAAACAAGTCAAATAGTGCTCTGAATTCCCCAGTCGACAATTTTAGGTGGCACTCGGCAGATAAATAATTTATGACCATCTACTGTGGACTGAAGCAGCTTGCTAAAAAGAGCTCGTCGAGCCTGGCGACAAACCAACAGATACATGAAAGGATTTATAGCACTGTTCAGCACCAGAGTTCCATTCAGTATCACCATCCCTATTTCTGGAGCAAGTTTCTTCGCCGGAACCAGTGCCGTTACAATCCAGAATGCAATCATGTGGACTGCTAGTAAGATTGAGATTAGCAGAAACTGCACAGCCATACTCAAATCCCGCTGAGACTTGGCGATTTTTCTGCTCATAATATGACGTTGCAGATCTCCCATGGCGCTCAAATCAATCTGACTCAAAACTCGAACGCGATTGAAAATGATCAAATGAACGGCAATCAAAATTCCAACCACAAAATAGTCAAGAAACTGTCCGATTCGCATTACCAAGTCTCTGCATGTGGTCTTGTAGTCCCCACAGGTGAATTCCCAGCCCCAACCGGTGGGCGCATGAAGATAGCACCCACAGTACCACTTTGAAGCCGGGACAAACACAGCCAACAGATAGCAGGCAGCCAACCATAAAACTAATCTGCAGCCATCAAAACAATCTTTGACCATATCTACCTGGAGGGTAGCTAAAAGACGGTTTAAGCTGATTACAATAGTATGACCATTAATCCACCAGAAAGCAACATCGCCAAGAAAGCCGACTACATGGATATATGCAGGATGCAGATATTTTTCCCACTGACTGTACAGCTGAGACAAGTATACTGTATTTGTCAACAGTACCATTGCATCTCCAAAGGATAGGCTTATCGTTAGTTTATAAAAGGACTGACTGAAGGTCCCCGATTTATCCGTCAGGTGAAGATAGAAAACCATGCCGTACGCCACTAGAGATAGAATACTCACCGTGTCCAGGACAATAACATAGCATAGTTGAAGCCAACTTTTCTCTGGAGCACCATAAAGCTCCCATTTCACAATCATGGCATTTCTAGTCTCGAAGGAGTCAAAGGAGAAGTTTTCAAACATTTTAGTAAACTTAGATCAAGCTCCAAATATTTCTGAAATAAAAAGTGAAACCAAATGAAACGAAATATAAATGTTTTGCCACCTCTTCACTAATTTCCTTTTGTAACCCGTTTTCATGTATTTTCCAGTCTATATTAAATAAGCACAGCTGACCAAAAAACACAAACCCTGGTTTTGATGAACCGATTGACTGTGATAAAAAGTTTGCCGTAAGCATGTATTTGAACCTTTTGTCGGTGCTTTCCCAATCCCTGCGGAGATTTAGTTCAACATTATTAACAAGCTCAATATACGACAAGTTTAGTCTTCTGACTGATTCATTATAACGGTGCAATTATTAATCTAGCACGTCCTTAAAAATAGCCATTCATGTCAAAGCACATATCTAAATTTGTTAATTATTAACGAAACAAGCAATATTGTCTGCAAGACATTAAATGATGTCAGAAGAACATTTCTATAAATTGTAGGCCTGCTGCGCAGCGGAAATTATTTTAAAGTTAAAGTTACTGAGAAATTAAACAAAAAGTAATTAAGCAAGCAAATCTTGACCAACCGATTTCAATCAGTTCTAATTTATCAGTTACTGTATCTTCAATAAACTGTAAAAGAAATACAACTGACATAAATTTTCAACCTTCTCATGTTTTATTTATTGGTTGTGATTAAAACTAAAGCCATGCCAAACTAACTTAACCTTAACTTCACATGAATTTGTAACTCTGTATTTCAAAAGTGATCAGTTTTCGTCTGCAAAATGTTGAGAGATCTTTTGCCTGTCAGTGAAGAAAAAACTTGTTTCCTTTTATTGAATCAGGAATCGTTCCAATTTTGTTTGCTTTGTGAGTCATAGCAAATCTGAAGTTGGATTCTAGTGTAAATTATGCTCTGCCATCTTAAAGCATTGTATACACGCTTTCATGCAAAGTCTTATGTTTTGCATGTCATTGCGTGGAACCAAGGTGGCAGAGCAAACATAAGAGACCTGCTGCGCTGAGGCGCAGCAGGAAAAATAAGACTTTGTTAGAAATGCAGGGTTCGTCTGAAAGCTGATTTAGAATATGAGTTGATAAATTATAGCATACAAAACTTCATTACATTAAATATGCGAAAACAATCAATCAATATTATAGGTTTTTCATACTGTACTGCTCGGCTGGACTTACAGGCACACCAAAAATTGAGAAAACTTCAAGCTTCTAAAGGCCTGTATTACGGCCCGCAGGCCAGGCCGAGCGGGCCGACAACCAGGGGCCGATGTAATAAAAATGGGGTTAAGGCTAACCCGGGGGCCGATGTTATCAAACTTGGGTTTTCTGAAACCCGGGTTTCGTAGTTTTTGGGTTTAACCCTGAAATTATGGGGTTGGGTTAATCCTGGGGTTAACTCAGTGTTACCAAACAATTTTGGGGTTGGGTTACAGAAACCCTGTTTTATTGGGGTTAACCCCGAGACAACCCTGAAATCCATTTTGACTGATCTAAGGGCCTTTTCAAGAAAGGGTAGAGTAGAGTTAAAATTAACTCGATCCTTTTCAAGAAAGGGTTAAACGAGTTAATTTTAACCCTGCGAGTTATAGAGAGTTAAAGTTTTTAACTCTGCGTTGTTTCTTGAAAAGAGTTAAAATTAACTCGCTCTAACTCTACCCTTTTCAAGAATCGCTGCAAGGGTTAAATATTTGCAGAGTTAAATTTAACTCTACCCTTTTCATGAAAGGGTTAAATTTAACTCTGTTTAACTCTCTCAAAGCGTTTTCCATTGAAATTTAACCCCCGTCAAAACACGCGGGTTAAGCAGAGTTAAAATCTAGATGGTTGTTCAATTAATCAAGTACCAATGAAAATTCGCAAGTTAAGTCATTTCTCTTGCTACAGATGTTTTATTATTCAATTAAACAATATTTTATTAGGTATTTTCGATATCAACATTGGCTGCAATTTTTACTCATTCCAATTAATTTCATTACTGCAGCTTCAATAAAAAGTTTGTTGCGGTTCATGTGGTGGTATAAATTAATGCACCGTAAATTTAAACATCTTCGTTGTATGAAATCAGCGTTTTGAACCAATTTTGCCAGCAAATAAACTCTAGAAATGCAATGATGTCAGTCAACCAATCAGAAACTTGTAGAGTTATTCTCATTGGCTGCACACACTTGCTTCATTTTGATTGGTTGTTTTGAATCATGCTGAAATATTCTTGTAATTGACGAGTCAGTCTAAAAAGCAGAAGTCGGAAACGGAATCAGGGTTTAAAAATGAAGTTAAACTGAAAGAAAATGTGATAAAACTTTTGCATGAATGCTTTCGAACATATTTCTAATCGACCGATAACCAAATTTTAGCATACTAAATATTTAATTTTTCAAGTTTTCCACGAAAGGACCATAAGAGAACCGAAAATGTTTTGTACTTCCAATTTTGCTGAGAATTCTTACGTTGGGTTTTAGGCAAAAATTGCTTTATTTGATTGATACAAAAACTGCACTTTAACTTAACTTTAACTTGCAAATGGTTGCCCTTCAATAAAACGACCGCAATAAACATTCACAATTTTTCGGAATCAACATTTCTTATTTATTCCCGAAAGTTTTTTAATTTACGTTCGAGAGAAAAAATTATCATAGAGTTTTCTGCAAGATTACATGAAAATTAGAAATTTCGAAGTTGCAGAACATAAATCTGATGTCCGTTTATATTTATACTTATATTGTACTTATACTCCCCTCCCCTTATATGTACTTCATGGCACCTTTTTCAGTTGGTGCGACAGCTCTTTTCCAACTGTTGCATAATCGCTTATCAAATGCTGGAGAAAAGAAGCAAACATTAAGGTTGCGAATACATTTTCTAATTTCTCTGCAATGAACAACAGTTTTGTGATAATTAATGTGCTTCGAAAAGATTTGCTTTAGTCTGCAAAAAAACCTGAAAATGTGTTTTTCATTTTTCCGCATTTTTACCACATTTTTCATAACTCATTTTCAAATTCTAGAAAGACAAATTGTGTTTTCTCATTCATTAAAAAGAAAGTCGTAAGTTACATTTTGACATTTTTTTCCAAATCAAAGTAATGAATGAGTAATAATTGTTCTAAGTTGGTGATTCCAAAAACAAGGTCTTTAAGAAAGGTAGGGCAGAGTAGAGTAGAGTTAAAATTAACTCTTTTCATGAATGCATGGAGTTAATTTTAACCCTGGCATTTTTAACTCTTTTTAACCCTGCCGTTTTCAACCCTGCAGGGTTAGAGAGAGTTAAAACACGCAGAGATAAAATTAACTCCATCCTTTCATGAAAAGAGTTAATTTTAACTCTACTCTACTCTACTCTGCTCTACTCTACTCTACCCTTTCTTGAAAAGGCCCTAAGTTAACCCAAAATTAACCCCAAAAATAGTTGCGCTGTTTTGTTTATATTTTTGGAACTTGAAGCGGAAAGGGTCTCCCGAGCGAAACCCATAAATTACATAGAATAAAGCCCGGGTTTCAGACTCAACCCTCCTCATTGAGTAGGGTTGAAATTTGGCCATTTTAACCCCAATTTAACCCTGGTTTTTAAACCCGGTTTTCATGATAACACTGGGTCTAAATTTAACCCCAACTTAACCCAAAACCCCGTTATGAAACCCGGGTTTCAAAAACCCAGTTCTAACCCAACTTTGATTCCATCGGGTTTGGGTTAATAACCCATTTTTAACCCGGGTATACCTTGAAACCCGGGTTTCGGCCTTTGATAACATCGGCCCCGGGTTAAGTCCATTTTGGGGTTAACCCTTAAATTTTTGGGTTAGGTTAACCCTGTATTATAAAGCATTTTTCGGGTTAGGTAAAGTTAACCCTGTTATCCTATGAGTTAACCCCGATTTTAACCCCAATTAGCTCGTGCAATCAGCTATTAGCTAGCAAGGATTTAACCCGGTTATTTTTGGGGTTAACCCTAAACCTAACCCTAACCCCATTAGCGAAACCCGGGTTTTGCTGACCCATTTTTATAGCATTGGGTTAGGGTTGATAACCCAGTTTTTAACCCGGGTTAGAGATTTAACCGGGTTAAATCGCTTTATAACATCGGCCCCAGGGGTCGAAGTTCACGGGCCGGACAGGGCCAGTTCTGCCCGCTTCCAGGGGCCGATGTTATCAAACTTGGGTTTTCTGAAACCCGGGTTTCGTAGTTTATGGGGTTAACCCTGAAATTATGGGGTTGGGTTAACCCTGGGGTTAACCCAGTGTTACCAAACAATTTTGGGGTTGGGTTACAGAAACCCTGTTTTATTGGGGTTAACCCCGAGATAACCCTGAAATCCATTTTGACTGATCTAAGTTAACCCAAAATTAACCCCAAAAATAGTTGCACTGTTTTGTTTATATTTTTGGAACTTGAAGCGGAAAGGGTCTCCCGAGCGAAACCCATAAATTACATAGAATAAAACCCGGGTTTCAGACACAACCCTCCTCATTGAGTAGGGTTGAGATTTGGCCATTTTAACCCCAACTTAACCCAAAACCCCATTATGAAACCCGGGTTTCAAAAACCCAGTTCTAACCCAACTTTGATTCCATCGGGTTTGGGTTAATAACCCATTTTTAACCCGGGTATACCTTGAAACCCGGGTTTCGGCCTTTGATAACATCGGCCCCTGTTTATGCTAGATTTTATCAACGAGTAATAACTAAAATTTTTTGCTTCAAAAATTTTTGGCTTCTTGAGCATGTTTTGCATTAACAATGCTTTTCAGGAATTATTTTCAGCATTCTCATAAATGTTACTGTGTTTTCTGTTACACTAAATAGTCAATTATATAGTTAAATAAATACTGGACATATTTCAAATTTTACCTCCATTTTCTTGTAATTAGTTATATATTTATACTCATTTCTTGGTTCGCCAAATGCTTCTCAAAAAGATATTATCATTTCAACTCAGATGTTGTTTTCTAGCATAATGCTGTTTTACAAAAAAATCGGAAAACGTTAAACTTTTAATACCAAAGTTGGTGCGCAAAATTAATATCAAATCTCTCAATTCATTGATGCTGTCTTTGCGAAACACCAAAGTGAATTTCGATTAACTAATTTTTTGCAATTTTGCATATTCTAAAAAAATTTTCACGGGCCGTGCAGGTCTGTACGCCCGTGTGAAGTACTGTGCGTGTACTTCTATAATAAACTGTGTCGGACTTCAGTAAGTGATTGCAAGTAGGTGTTCAGTGTGTGATATCCAGCCCTAGCCAAATGAGAAGAGATACAAGGAGAGTCAAGGGTTAGCGAGTAGATTAGAATAATATCACCTATACTCCCTAGACGACCGTTTCCTATAGCTAATAGATAAAATAACCGCTAGGTTTTACTACAGTGAATACAAAATACTCATACCAATTTTAGAATGAAGATACGAGACTGATAGAGAACACAAAGGGAGCACAATTACAAAACACAAAGAGCACAAGGGAGGGCGTTACCCGCTCCCGTACACCTAAACTGGACCCACGTCTCCTACCCAACCGATAAAGATCACCCTACCCCGTCACTGACGAAACTCCAACTGCGTAACCTACACTTTCTCTCTCTTTTATATACTTTGTGCTAGTGGGGTAGCTAGCCCAAAAAGAGATAATCTTTATCATTCATGAATAAGACAAATGTCAAAATGGCTCAAAGTTGTACAATTTCATCAAATAGAATACACTTTACGCTACGCATGTGAAGATAACACCACGTGTACTTTTTAGCGCTGCGCTGCTGCGCAGCCAGCTACTAGTGCCCTAATGGGTAATATCCCACACCCGGGTCAGGTATCCAATATAATATATCATATAAAACTGTATACAGGTGAGAAACTGAAAGTGTCGAACCTCGGGGCTTACGCAGCAGGACATAGTGTACCGATTTGGCCCAGGCGGGATTTGAACCACCTCCCTTTCTGGAGACAGATTAGCTCCAACTTAATCAGAATATAGGTTTATTTTATTTATTTGATACGGAGTACTAAATACTGAAGAGGTAAGCGAGAAGTCTGAGGGCGGGAGTCACCCAGAATAAAGCCACAGCACAAACTACGGTAAAATGTCTCAAAAAATTAATTTACAACACTTTTGAAACTCCAACTACCAAGTTTTTTGGCTGCGTATTTTTGTGAGTATTTTCCGTCAAAAATCTTGCCTGCGAAAACGTGAGAAAATGCCAAGTACAGCACAGACAGAGTCATAGAGAGACACAGCTCATGAATACATAAATTTTTTAGCTTAGTGAAGATTACATCCTACGAGAGAAAGAAGCGGATTCGCATTTCTCTGTTCTTAAAATGTCAGTAATTTTTTTCGTCTTCTTTATAAGCATAGGCCAAAGCTCATTTCTTCCTCAAGAACTTGAAACTCTGCAAGAGCAATTCAGAAACCTTATTTTTAAAAGGGAGCTGAATTCAACATCGAATGAAACAGCGGACAATTTAACTATGTTTAGCAACACGACGCAGCTAAATCTAACTTCAACTACTGCAATGCCGCAAATAACGACGCAACTGAATCTAACTTCAACAACTGCAATGCTACGAACAACTACTTCCAACAGCATAAATCGGAAAGCTCAGACCAACTCGATTTGCTTTTTTGGCCCAATTCTACCAGCCTGGGTGAAAAAGAAGAAGAACAACGACTGCCATCGAACAGTTCTTGACTGTGATTTTTGTAAATCATGGAATGTCCAAAGAGCGTCTCAGACTTGTAACCTTTCAGCTCTGCCAAAAGTTATCGTGTTGGGGTAAGTGAGCTCAGGTTAATACCGAAACTGCATACATGTAATGATGTGCTGTTATAATGCACTGTTGTCAATATACCAGTAAAAAACTCAACAAGTTCCAACTATTATTCGATTGTTTAGAAACCATTATAGTTCTGAGTTTACTGTAAGTAGTCCTATCTTGAATCAGCTGGACTCTGCGGCCGAGGTTTGAGAACTTTAAAGCTTCTGGAATCGCTGACTAGACCTCAAATTGCTCTAAAGGAATAGTTTAGCTCGAGAACACCCCCCCCCCCACAAATGGGTGCCCAGAAGCCACCCACAAATCGGACCCAAGTTAACCGCTCGCCCCACAAATCAGGCCTCAGTAAAATGACCCCCACAAATCAGACCCTAGTGGAGTGTCCCCCACAGATCAGACCCTAGTGAATCCACTACCACTATAGTCTGATCTGTGGGGAGAGGGGGTCGTTGACTAGGGTCTGATTTGTGGGGGAGGTGTCAAAAGGTACCCATCAGGGATGGAAACTGGGTCATGGGTCATTGGGTCATGGGTCGTTTGGGTCGCCATTTTTGCTTGGGTCACTGGGTCTTGGGTCACTAATTTTGTGAAACCGTTGGGTCAATATGGGTCTGGGTCAAGCTTCCTGTGGGTCACTTTGGGTCTGGGTCAGCAAATTTTAGTGGGTCAGTTTGGGTCTGGGTCATAGGGTCTTGCCAATCTTCAAAGTAGCTTCCAGTTTCAATTTTTCTGGTGGAAATTTAGCCAATTTTAAAATAAAACCCAGTGTTCCTTAAAACATTTTCGCGCCTTCGGCGCGATCACTAACCATTTTATTGAATTTATTACCCGCTTCGCAGAAATAGTCGAATTAAGTGTGAGTTGCCTTGGCCAGCCATTTTATTTCAGCGGGTTCATTTAGTAAAAGCCACGTAACATGGTGAACACATTTCTATGGATTTTGAAATATAGAATCATAACAACAAAAGCTTTGAAATTTTGTTAGGACCCTTAGCTTTTACCAGTGATCTTGAGTGATCAACTTTTTGAATACATGCTACAAACTTTCTACCGGCATAGGGTTCTCATATGTGCAGTGTGTGGAGTGGACCTATAGAGTGTCGCTCACTCCTAGACTATACTATCACACATTAGTTGACCTCATAGGGCTTCCAGGCCAGGACGAGCAAAAGTTAAAAGGTTAAAAAAAGAATCAGAAGTTATGGCTTTTGGGGAAATCGCGAGAGATCCCTCGTCTCACATTTTCTTTAAAAACCGGGTCCTTGTCTGAGGTTGCAAATCTAATGAATCGAAATTGAAAACCGCCGGTCCATGTTTAACTGATTTTTGTAAAAAACAAATTGTCGATTTAGTTTCACAAAAAGAGTGAAATGTACTTATTCTGGATTCAAAAAATCAAAAGTAGTCTGGGTCAAATTTGCGTTTGGGTCGTGTGGGTCATGGGTCACAAAAAGTGACCCAGTTTCCATCCCTGGTACCCATTTGCGGTGGAAGGGGTAGGACGTTAGTCTGCAGAACATGGTTCTCGATAGCAGAGAGCCTGGGTGCTGTTACGCTCTTATCATTATGTACTCTTGACTGAAGGAAATCAGCACAAAATTGAGATTTCAGTTTTTATGCTATAAGTAAAAGTAATATTTTCATCTTGTATCTGCAACTTTTTGTAGGTATGGTTGCCGACAATCGAATACTGTATCATTGGTGGACTTTCTCAGCAGTTTTCGTTTCGCGATTCGACAAAATATTTGCCACAATAAATATCTGGCAATTTTTCCGGGACTAAGAACTGTTCTAGCCAAAATTTCACTGGACGAAAAAGCAGAACAAGTAGAGCAACGTTTGACCGATTTTGTGACAAGAATATTTGCTCGAGATATTGTGAAAGTCCATCAAGCAATATTCGCAAACGCCTCAGGCAGTCCTCATATTTTGGGTGTCAGCATAAATAGAGCTGAAAATTCGCGAAAATTTGACAGCGACTGCGATACCACGTTGGCGGCTCTCACAAACTGGTCTCGGTTTCACAGTTTTGATCACTCCATCCGACTAACTCTGAATTTTCACCGACTCTCCGATCTCAATCACTTACAATCAGCCGGAGATCTAATCACTAACGCTTCCAGGATTGTCTACATTTGTGATCCCAGTGCAGACAAAATATCAACTCTTTTGTTGGAAATAAATCAGCATTCGGAGACTCAATTAGGTCGTATCGGTATCGTGATTCAGCAAAACTATCTGACATCGCTAGAGCGACAAATTTGGCCTCTAAGACTGAGTAGATTAACAAGTTTCACGGAGCTGAACGAAGCCTGTAAAAAAGATTCCTACGTACTGGAATTACTGGAATACGTAAAAATTTTGACCTTTGACCTTGTGGATTTTACAGAAGATGAGAGAGAGAGAGTTCAGCAGAAAGAGTTCAAAAGATCTTGTCCAAGCCAGCAACCGAATTTTGGTCTCTAAAATCCTACAATATCTGGTGAACATTTCGAACCAGGTGGGCCACGATTTTGGGAAAATTCAGACCAAGTTGAAATTTGCGTTACCCAGAACTGTGGTTAAACTGTTGCAATTTGACAAAAAAGCGTGCAAGTATGTGGACGCGCTGGTGAAATATTCCAATTCGGACGAGGTGGAACAACATCAAAATGTGTCCTGGGTGGGCGGAAAGAACTTTACTGTGCTTATTCCATCAGAATATGTCCATCATGAACCATTAAAGTACGATTCGTCATCTCTAATTTTTGCTTCCGTTGTGATCACGAGTTTTGTGCTGATCATGCTTTCAATGCTGGTCGCTCTTCGTCTGAAGCAAAGAATGTTTCGCTCAACTAGCACTTTGAGAGAATCCTGCATTATTCCCTGTGAGCGAATTTTAGATCCAGTTACTCGAAAACCATTCCAGGAAGACAGGATTGGTCTTATGGACCAAGTCGGCATCTTCAAAAGAATTGAAGTGCTCTGGCTACCATATCCTAGTAAGTTCGGTCTAAATGTTTCCACATTTCAAAAATTTACATAAAAACTGTGATGGAATTCTTTAGGTATTTTATATTTTTAAACTTTGCTTTGACTCTCGACCATTAGCCCTTGCCCGTTCGCGCTCTCAGCGTGCTAAATCATTAAGAAACATGGAACCGAAATTTGGATTTGATCCTTTTCTACGTAATTTTCGTGGGGTGGACTCATCTGTAATGCGTTAGAAATTTGGGCCCATGTCAAGATAAAAGTTAGAACCTCAAGAACCCCATCAGAAAAATGAGGAACTCAAATTTTTTCCTGCGTTTGCATCCATCACTTGATACACAACGTCTGTCCCGGATTCAGAAGGGCCGTGGTTCGAACCCCGGGGTCAATTCTTTACTTTCAATTCTGAATGAAAAGCTGAACCTCCCTCCCTCTTACCTTCTCTCTTCTGGGTCAATGTAGCAGACTTTTAAAGTCAGCTTTTTCTAATATCAAAACGAATATGTACATACACTAAAAAGATCATATTTTCAGATTTTTAGAAATACGCATTGCCCAAACGCATAATACTTCTCAAATTTTGAGAAACATCCTTAACAGTTTTCACTGTTTCATGATGATAGCGACAATAAGCTTTTAGCAACTTGGACAATCGTTGGTTTACGGTATAGAATAGCTATGAAACTGCAACAAAATAGCATTTACGCTCGATTTTATCTGATAAGGGGAAGGGGTAGAGTTGGATCTGGGTCTAACATTCCACACACAGCCAGGAGCCAAAAGCGGGCTGCTTTCCCCGGACCCTAGATCCAGATTCCTGGTAATACTTTAATCTATAGATTTTTGTCTGAATTACACTATTATTATTAGTTTTCGGTGCTACGACAGGAAAAACATAGGAAACATTGTTATATACTTGGCTTTCGAACTTAATAACGCTATTTCTGCTGTTTAATATTTGTTTGGGATGTGAGTAAAACTTAAAACTAAAAACTAATACCAACTCGGATGAAGGGCTGATAGGGCTTTAAAATGCGATACTGAAAAAGATAAGTTATGGGGTGTTCATTTTTGGATCATTTTTTCGGTTTTCTCCGATCTCGCTGATTTTCACATATTTTATTGTTCAAACGGTATATTTTAACGAGTTTTTAAAATTTAAGTTGTAACTCTTACGGTTGTCGAGTAATTTCACCTCAAAGTTGAAATTTCATGTGTTAAACATAGGAAATTTAAAAAGTTGTCATTTTTTCACGTGCGCCAAAAAAATCTCCCGACAAACGTCAGTGAATCTGGACAAAACTGCGGATTTAGAGTTTTAATTTAGGCCTTTAATTTTTTTAATTAATTTTTGAAGGATGAAAATTTAATACGGCTTAAGCATCAAGTCAATTTTAATGCTTTAAAAATTAATTAAAAACTTTTAAGGCCTAAATTAAAATTCTAATTCCAGGGTACCGCAGTTTAACATATTTTAGCGTTATTTTGATGTATAATTTTTCCAGATTTATCAACTTTGTCGTGAGATTTTTTGGCGCACGCAAAAAATGACAGCTTTTTAAATTTCCTATGTTTAACACATGACATCTCAACTTTAAGGTGAAGTTACTCGACAACCGTAAGAGTAACGACTTTAATTTTAAAAACTCGTTAAAATATACCATTTGAACAATAAAATATGTGGAAATCAGCGAGGTCGGAGAATGTCGAAAAATGACCCAAAAATGGACCCCCCCCTTAAGCCCGATTAACGATAAAGTGCTTTGTGCTTTGTACTTTGTCTCCTGTGCTTTGTGCTTTGTGCTCGGGAACAGTGCTTTGTGCTCAGCAAACAGAAAACAATTGATTCATGATGAGAAAGCACAATATCAAAAGCACAGGTCACGGAAGCCAGTTTGGAGGGTATTCAACAATTTGATTTTTTAAAAACCTTAACAGGAATTTTCAATTTTAAGTTTAAATAATGAAACTTTATTTAATAATAATAACGATCATTTGCACTAAAAATAATAATTATTATAAATTAGCATTATTAATTAATTTTTCGCACGAAATCTTTATTTATTTACGATAGCGAATTCATGATAATTATTGATTATTTATGCTATCAAAAATTTATTTCTGTCGTATTCCGTCCAAATAAGTTTTATTTCAATATTGGGAATATTGTACTGATCATGTGACCTCCAGTTTCAGTTTTTGACAAATCAGCACAGAGCAAGGCTTGTTTTGATTGAGAAGCACTGAAAGCACTACTCAACATGTTTAACTTTGTCAAACATTCCCAAGCACACCGAAAGCACTAAAGGACGAAGCACAAAGCACAGAAAACCATCATCAATCGGGAAAGCACAAAGCATAACGCATTGTGCTTTTCAAAATTCAAACCATCATGAACCGAAAAAGCACAAAGCACAAAGCACACTATCGTGAAGCGGGCTTTAACCTTATGTTATATAATACTCCAGGGCTTGATGCAATATCAGTAGTAATAGAGAGATCATCTGGGACCTATTTGGGTGCCATTTTGCTCCCGGTTTTTGGGGAGCCATTGGGTGACATTTTGCTCTCACTTTTGGGTGACCATTTTGCTCTCGACTTTTGGTGACAGTTTTGCTCCCAATGATGATGAATGTAATGAGTGAAAATTTTGAGTGATGATTTGACTCAACTTTTGGTGGTGATTTGACTCTCAACTTTTGAGTAGCGATTTGACTCAACTTTTGGGTGACCATTTGACTCTCAACTTTGGAGTGGTGATTTGACTCAACTTTTGAGTGGTGATTTGACTCAACTTTCGGGTGACAATTTGACTCTCACTTTTTGGTAACAATTTTGCTCTCACTTTTGAGTGACAATTTTGCTCTCACTTTTGGGTGACATTTTGGCTCCCACTTTTGGGTGACTGTTTTGCTCTCCTTTTTGGGTGACATTTTTGCTCTCACTTTTGGGTGACCATTTTGCTCCCACTTTTGTGACACGTTTGCTCTCAACGTTTTGAGGTAAGCTTGTGGTTGATTTTTTGCGTATTAATTTTTACACTATAATGATCTAGTTTCACACTATAATGTTCTGTTCACAAATGTGGTGTGTGTTCATGTTCATAACGTATTCAGCCGATATGCTCATAAGATCATGTTCATTTAATGTTAACATTAATGCTCATAACTTTGGGAGATGCTCCATAACATTGCCTTTATGAAACCTATACTGTTTATGAAACAAAGTTGATTGATCTATAAATTTGTTGGCCTGGATTTTTAAGTAAATACATATTACTGGAGATCCAGCAAGATGTCAACAACTGCAGGTAAGTGCATTGTTCAATTGTACAATCTAGGTAATTGTTAAATTAAAACTCATGTAACCTCAAATGTAGGCAATGATTCTACTTGTTTGTTACTAAGACAGAGTTGTTTTATTTCAGAATTAATGCCAGGTGGTCAGGACAAGAGAAAACTGTTGGAATGCATGGCATGTCATCAAACATTCACCGAATTGAGAAACCTTAACCGACACAAGAGAGAACGACATAGTGAATCAGACTCTCATCGCTGCAATCAATGTGGGAGAACATTCATCAGAAAATCCCACCTAAGTCGTCACTTCACTCGCTGCAAACCACCAGTAGCTCACTCACCAGTCGAAGAGCCGAAAACATCCTATCAACCACCGCCAGAAGAAACAGCTCCACAGGATGTTCAAATTGATGAATCACTTCCTGAAGATCCCATTGAACCGCCCACTCAGGATGAGATCTACGCCAGGAACTGGGCACGAATTCGTACTCATCATCACATAGCCAGGAAATTCCTGCGAACTTACAACTTCCGCTTGGAAGGAATGCATATGGATGAAATTGGAGGCAACCTTAAGCGAGTATTCCTTAATCAGCAATACAAGGCCAAATGGAACATATCCTTTGGATTCATCCTCCGAGAAAGAATGACTGACGAACAGATATACTACTACGCAAGCAACAACACAAACCTATTCGAGATGCCCAGGCTAATTGGCAATAGAAAAGACTTGACTAAACTCATTGATGAGATTGAAGGAATGGATGTACTTGAGTGGGCACAACAACAATGCCCTAATACTAAATATGTTGTTGACAGCGTAACAAACATGTTGGTAACTGTGTATTGTATGCTAGGTTATGTTATTGGTTGATGGGTATTGTACGTATAATGTATGTGTAAATAAAACTACTTACAGTGTTAGTGCTGAAGCTAGTAGCAAGGCAAAAGCTAGGTGTTCAGGTTAAGTTAGGCGAACCAACAAGAATAAGTTAGTGATAAGGAAATGTAACAGACAGAAAATTTGAATGTCATGAAGCAACAAACAACAAACACACTAGTTTACATTTACCAGTAACCCATGAAGTTAGCCGTACATGCAAAACAGTAAAAGTTGACAAAAGCGAATACTTCAAAACACTGATATCACAAACGTTTGACATTGTAAATGCTAACATTACAAAACATTGCTAGTACAAAAGCTGAAATTTTAATATGGCGATATTACAAAAGGCTGCTTTTAGAAATTTAGATTTTACAAAACGTTGCAATTAAAACACTGCATACGAAATGTATTGAACATACATTATACAACTTAGTTTACTGATGATATTCACTTAGGGCGCCACGTAGGTCTTCAAGTTCTGATGTATTGTCTACTTTGAAGCCAGTCATCTTATCGTGGATAGACTGAAGGCTTCTGTCAGTGTCGTAACAGTACTCCCAGCATTGGTCCATTCAACATAAGGACAGGCATCAGATCGATGACTTAGATCACCCTCACGACATAGGTGTAAACTACAATCGTCAAGTCTGTGGTACAAGTGATCACTTTCTAGCACGGTGGTAATATTGCCTTGAGCTAGCTGAATACCGTGCTCTGTCTCTGTGATGTCTACAGAAGACACTATAGCAATTAGGTTCAGTAGTAGCAACATGGTTCTCTATATAGCATCCCTGAATAATCCCTGAAGATTAATATCACCTAGACTTTTTATGGGATTTCTCACATGTTGGAGTTGGAGCTAGTGTCACCCGTAGTCTATCAACATAGGTCTTGACAATGTTATCATTAGTGTCACTTCTTCGCCTTAGATAGTTGACTATTGATTCCATTGATCTGCCTCTAGCCCGGTGGTGAAGGAAGTATATACAGTACTCTCCACACACATCAGTAGTGAAATTTTGTAACTGAATCGGATTATACTGTAACTCCCTGTTGCCAATAAATGACATGAATAGGAGAGGTGGTGATCCGTAGGTGTCAAAATATTCTACTCCTTTATCCTCTAGCCACATTGCTACCCAGTGTTCTCCAGGGTGAGTGGCTTCTTCCGTGTTAGCAACAAGACAGCCTGGGCGGTAACGTGGTAACTGATCACTGGGAAATACTCCAAGGCGAGGAACTTTACAATCCTTCCTTAAAGTCTCATGGATCTCACGGGTGTTCATAGTGCATAGTCTTCACAATGGTAATGTTTCTCTTGCAGGGGCTCAGTCCAGAGAGCAAGCCCAGACTGCGGCTAATATGTGTGCCCAGACACTACGCTTAAGCATTGAAAGCAGCATTCGTGTGCGGAATGTCGTGGCGTTGATGGACGTGCAGTCTCGTTTAAATTTATGTAGCATTGCGGAAGAACTTAAAGTGACGCATCATATAGTGTTGGAACCAGAATACGCAGGCCTTAAAGTTTGTCTAAAGAAACCAGTGGTATGTATCATATTTCACACTGGAAAAATAATTGTCACCGGGGCAAGTGACGAAATAGAAATGAGTAGTAAAGTGACAGAAATTGACAATCTAATAAGAAGGAACAACAACAAAATATAAAGTATGGTAAACAATGGACGATTTCTTCATTTGCGCAAGTTTAAATTTAGAAAGTTCGATAGTCAGACTCCCAAAAATGATAACACTAAATAATTACAAAGTTGGAGTAGTAAAATGCATTCTTACAAACTTAACAAAGAATGTAGGATCTAGTATTATTAGAACCGACACGAAAGAAATAAAATTTCCTGGAGGTAACTTTAAATCGTCTACTGAACTGCTAAAGACATTAAATAGTTTACTGCAAGGCCAGGAGGTCAGTATCAAGCAAGTAAAAAACCGGGCAATCGTTTCCGGTAGCGCAACTTTTGAACATTCATTAGAAAATGTGCTTGGTATTCGTGATAGCACCCCCATAGATGTAAATTACAACCCCAGGATACACTACATAACCTGCAACTTTGTACAACCTCAAATCGTAAACAATACTATGATTCCCCTGATTTACGTAATGCCTGAAACCACAAAACTTTACTATATTCCACCAAGCCAGACGGTGGTCGACCATCTTAAGTTTGAAGTTTTAGACGCTTCCTTGTGCCCAATCAAAGAAGGATTTCTATTTCTACAGTTACACTTCAAAGTTAATAAGTAGGGTAGATATTTAAGCAAACCTAAAAAATAGTTGTTGCAAAAATTATCAATGGCAGCCAGAAGAAGAGCAATTGCGCTTCCTGCTTACTCAATGGGCGGAAGACGAGTGAAGCCTAGGCGAAGAGTGAAAAACGTTAATAAGAGGAAAAAGATTTGCACTTGCCAAAACCGTCGCCGGAAAACTAAGAGAGTTCGAAGAAGGAGAAGACGTTAAAATGTCTAAGCGCGCAAAAACAGGAATTGGGTGTAGTATTGACGCTCTAGATTATGATTATGTGCCAAAATTCAACAAGTAGTGGATAGTACTCAGATAACCGAAATTCCATGTTATACTACACTTCCTCGGGATGACCTTACACCATTGGATTTCCGCATCGATAAAACTGACACTTATATTGACGTCGACAATATCGGAGTTTACACTCGACTTCAGGTGCTCAAGGGTGATGGTAGCAAATTGGAACAAACAGATATGGTCACTGTATGCAACCTATTTAACTATGCAGTATTTGCAAATTGTGAGCTCTACATTAACGATCAGCGCATCACCAGCGATCAGACAATATACCCTTGGTTATATTACCTCAGGTATCTACTGTTTTATCCAAAGGACGCCTGGATACTGGAACTAATAAAGTGGACAAAGGATCCATGGGGAGTCGGAGATTTGCACTACTTACCAGGCACCGCAGCCACCAGCACTACCACCACCACCACTGAAGGTACCGAAGCAACCGAAACTCCAGCTCCAACTATACTAAATCAGGCCATGAACAAACGAATGGACTGGATTAAAATGTCAAATGAAGCGGAATTTTTCTTTCCACTTATGACAGATATGTCCAAACTCGATTGCCTTATTCCGAATCAGACGGAAATCACTATTCGCCTGCACAGAACTCCAGTTGACTTTGCACTATTCGATAACATCAAAAAGGGCAGCTACAAAATTCGCATCATTGATGCAAAACTGTACGTCCCCAGAATTAAACTGGAGCCATCAGCACTGGCAAACTACGAACGGATTCTTTCCAGTCGTGGGTTTAACTATCCTGTATCGAGATACGTTGGACGCGTCAAAAGTGTAGCCAGAGGTGATCAGAACGTTGACTGGACTGTGTTCACTGGTCCGTTGCCAAGTAGACTATTCCTTGTTCAAGTAAAATCGTCAGCATACAATTCAACCATCTATTCCAATCCATTCCGATTTGTTCACTGTGATCTTGCTTCACTGAACATCTTTGTGAACGAACTCAGCATTCCAGTTGCAACGGGCCTTACCATGAGCCCTAAGGAAGACATACGACTATTTGCCAATGCCCTAATGGGAGTCCTGAGAGAGAATAGTCAGTTGGACATTACCCGAATGGAGTTCTTAAATGACTATGCAGTCTTTGCCATTGACTGCAGAAAAGACGCCGGATGTGGTTGCGAGTATAGAAATCCACTAGTTCAAGGCAATCTCCGTGTGCGTTTTGATTATCAAAAACCATTGACACAGGCAATAAATATTATTGCAATCGGAGAATTCAGCGCTACGTTACATATTGACGGCTCACGCAATCCTAGTTGGGTAGAGTAATAAGAAGGGTAAAATCAGGAGAATTACGTGCTACCATGCTACTACAAACTATGCTATACTATGGTTGTATCAGGAGCCACTGGTTCCGGTAAAACACACTTTACTAAGCAAATACTACAGAATCAAGAGGAATTGCATAGCAAGCCATTCGATAAAATAATTTACCTATACTCGATGTTTCAGGACGCTTATAAAGATATGCTAAGCTCAGTACACAACATAGAACTTAAACAGGGTGTACCAGAAGACAGTCTCTTAGACGTGGTCAGCACTGGTGGAAATGTACTGATCGTACTAGACGATTTAATGGTCGAGTTGGAAAACGATAAACGACTACCACAACTATTCACCAAGTGTCGTCATGCAAATTGCTCAGTGATCCTACTGCTTCAAAACTTGTATCACGAATCAAAATATATACGCACAATAACTAGAAACTCGCACTATCTAGTAATATTCCCGAACCCGCGAGATGCACTGATGATAAGTCGACTGGGCAGTCAGATCTTTCCTGGAAAACCCAAGTTTCTCCCGTCAGCATTTACGCAAGCAACACAAAAACCGTATGGCTATCTTTTCCTTAACCTAAAACCTAACGCGGACTCAAGATTCCGAGTAATGGAAGGAATACTTCCTGGAGAACAACACTACGTCTATATGCCAATAAATTAACCAGTTAACCCTGAGCAGAGAAGTCAGGAAAAATGTCAGCTAGTGTCAGGAAAAATGTCAGCTAGTGTCAGGAAAAGTATTCACCTGCTAAGAGTTCTTGCCGATGCCAATAATAGACTCGGCGAAGCAATATTAGCTCATGCACCTAAGCATTTACTGAGAGCACTCATAGAGATTTGCATCAACATCCTGAAAGGGTCAATTCCCTTGAATCCTGCCCAAACTCGCAAAGTCAATAGATACAGGAAACCCCTGGAAGCAATTGCCAATAAAAGAACAAGTGACCAACGTAAACTCCGACTATTGAAGCGTTACCTTGCAGGAATTAAGTTCATCATTGTACCAGCATTGAAATTCCTCGAAACGTTTATTTAGATGGCGAAACGTATGGTGGTCATCCCAGAGGAAGTGTATCATAAACTGTTAAGACAGGACGAGCAAAGTGTCAGTGAGCTTGGTGAACAGGACTATTCCCTTGTGGACACTCCACGACAACAAATTCTAACGGAGATAGCAGACCTGCTACCCAAACATTACCGAAACAAAGCCAGAGTACTACTCCACTACTTGGAAGGTCATATTAAGTTAGACCCTCAACAGCGCATAACTTACGCAAATGGTGAACGCGGTTCTCATCTACTGGACTTGACCAAATTTTTTGTTTCTCCTGATCACGTCAAGTTGGCCATACCACTTGACGCACCAAAATTTGCAAAACTTTTGACAGAACTTGGGGTTCCTAAGACTGCAATTGCTCGTAAAGTTATAGGTAAAACCAATAAGAAGGAACAGAAAGGCTTACAGAAAACAATTTGGTTCAAATAGAAATTAAAAATGAAAACCACGTGGATTGATGTTACCAGTCATGGTATCTATGTTATTTCAGTGTTTATAATTGTCAGTGTTATTGTGTTGTGTACATGTGGGAAGGGCGAAAGTATAAGCCACGAAAACTATACGCTTACAATCTCAGACATAGACCATCTAAATTTAAGATTTTCCATTACACTCCACCCGACACGTAACCTGACGTCGTTTACAGAATAAACTGTTTTTCTGGTCGATACACTAAATACAATATTTATAAATAGACCCCTACGTCCATCACCAGCACGACTTATTCTTGAAAACAGTGAGTCATACAGAGTATCATTTGTCCCTACTTGTCTTAATGGTGCAACTGTACTTGAAAAATTGTGTAAATTTAATTTGGATGATATTGTGAACGGTCAATGTATTTATGTTGCAATCAATTATCATTATTGAGCCAACTATTAGCTAACTACCCTATCCAACCAACCCAGAAGAAAGAATCAGTCCTCCAGTGGAGTCCACCCAGTACAGTCGCATTGGAAAGGAAATCTCTACCAGAAGAATCAGTCATTTCAATGGCGCTCATACAGTCCAATCGCCTTGTTAAACGGGAAGGCAAACCCGACCTGTTCCTGTACTTCAGCGGATATTCCCCGTTCAGCAACTTCCATCCAGCACAGTTCGTATACCGTGGCATGCGTTACCACAACGTGGAACAGTACTATCAAAGCGAAAAGGCGAAGTTCTTCAATGACGAAGATGCTTTTCGCGGGATCATGGCAATTCGATCAGCCAAGCACGCTAAACAGATCGCCTAGCACATTTGCCACTATGATAAGAACCTATGGAAGATCGACGCTGCTAAATGCATGCGTGACGGTGCACTGGCGAAGTTCAGACAGAATGCGACATGTCGTGAACTGTTACTGCAAACAGGAAGTGCTATCATCGCCGAAGCATCACCCTATGATACTTTGTTCGGAATTGGACGGGCCCTGGACGATAAGCTGGCGGAAGATGAGTCAACCTGGTGTGGATCAAACCTGATGGGCCAAATCCTAATGGAAATCAGAGACATACTGACAATATGATTGTTATTGATTGTTGCGTATATGTCATGAAATTAATAAAAGAAGGAAAACATGTGTTCGTGTTTTGATTACTAGGAACTTAGATTTAGGAACTTAGAACTTACTTAGGAGTAGGGCTCTAGAGAGTAACGGATGGATAGTATAAATAGAGAGGTAGAAGACGGAGCAGTCAGTATGGACATTTCCACTGTAGAGAGCGGTCGTGATGTATAAGTCAGTAGCAATCAGTACTGTCGACCAACGTGACAGTCAGCAGTGGTGGTTCCATCGGAAAGGTCGAGTGACGTCATCCTACTTTGGTAGAATTGCAAGTGCCAGGTCATCGGAAACGGTTCAGAAGCTTGCAAACAACATCAAGTCCCCAACGTCAGCGACGATCCCAGCAGCCTGTCAAGTTGGAATTGCCGAGGAGGATAACGCCAAACAGGCATACCTAGAAAAACTACGGATGGTATACGGCATCGACGCAACCATCCATCCCATTGGACTTTGCGTACCTACCTGGGCTAAGCATCTGGGCACATCGCCGGACGGTATCGTAACTGCACAGGACCAACCGCCGTGGATTCTGGAAGTCAAGTGTATCTATGATAAATCCTTCCGACCGAAGAGACTGTCAGAGATCATAACCGAGCGTGGATCCAGATTCTATTGTAAACGAACCGGAGATAAACTAGAACTGAAGAAGTCCCATCCATATTACCACCAGATCCTTGGAGAACTTGCTATCACTGGATTAAAGATCGCACACCTAGCCATCTACGCACCTAGAGTTGGGGATATCGAGATTGTACCCGTTGAGTACCTGCACGACGACTGGATTCAACTGAAAACAAAACTAGACTCATTCTACTATGACTACATCCAGACAGATGAACCAATGGACTGGTCCTCCGACGAATCCTGTACAGTGGAAGAACTTATTGCAGACTAAACGTGTTGTTATTGATAATGTCCATGTACAGACTCATGCATGTGTAAATAAAGCAAGACGTTCGTATTTTTCCTTAGACTTGGATATATGGGCATTGATTAAAGAGAGTAGAAAATCCTAGGGCTGTTTCTATGCAAAGTTGGGATAAAGTTGCAGTTCTCAAAACTTTTGACATTCCTATCGGCTATTCGGGATATACTAATCAACAATTATATGATGTTAAAGTTGTATGTATTATTAACGAAAGAGATATCTACGTAATTACAGCCTATCCATATTATGTTAGAAATAAATGCTCTTGATACTTTTATTACTAGCTAAAACCTAATTTAAACTTTCTGATTTACGTCTGATTTTTATCTGACTCAAATATTAGAGCAAACATGTATGTCTAGCCTAAAGTTTACATTGTTCAGCAAACAAACCAAAAGTTTGCGTCCAGCATTGCCACAGTGACCAATGAAATTCAATTCTTGTTGCTTCACATAAACTTTTTTAAAATGAGTGGTCAGTTTGGTCACAAGGGTTTCCTGCAACTTAGAAAGTTATCAGTTGCAAAATGTTTCCCGTGGAGAATGTTGGTTGTGTTGCGATTGACGAGGCGCACATCAAAAGCCATTGTACCCCCACGGATGGGCATTGGCATGTCCCCATCCAAGGACAAGAGCTGCTTCTTCGGTTCCATGGAATCGATTAAACAACTCATCCTACGCACCCTGGCCCTCCCCAACAAGTCCTGGCGCAAGGACATCGGGACCCGCTTCCGAATTTTCCATGAATTCGAAGAGGGGCTGGGGAATATGGGCTTCGACGGGGGCCCAACCAAGGGTATCCGGGTCGTAGTGGAGCAACGGCCCTATGGGTATCATGTCATCACGGCGTTCCCTGCCGTATGCTGAACATCTGTCAGCAAAGATTCGTCCTATCCCAACTGCCCTCATAAGGGCAACCTTTCCCATGACGTTTGTTGGTAGTTAAAATTTGAATTCTGCCAGCAAATTTCATGAGTAAGGCGGCCCGTCCCCTTCCCCAAGCCCAGATTTGATTCTATTTTATGACAGGTAGAACTGACAGATTTGTAAGATTATCACTTGTGGTTACTTAATTCTTCAAGTGCATGAATTATTATAATATTAATTATTAGACGACCTCATATGAAGCTATCAGCATTTACTCCCCTGTTTGGTAAGTATGGTGTTACTTATTTCATTAGAAAAACAAGACTAACCTTTATTTTAAAGTGAGCTTACTCTTAAACGTAGAACCTGTCACAATTTTGTTTAAAATAATGAGCATTTATTTAATGTTGAATGAAATTTTTAAAAAACCTAGTAGGAAATTAGTTCAGTAAAGTTTAATATAAAAAAGTTAGTGAAAAAATTAGATACCTGTACCTGGAAATAGGAAGTAGGCAGGAAGGAAATAAGAAGTAATACAATGTAAGGGAAATCCTTAATGATAACGTGAAATGGAATTGGGAAAAAATAAGGCGTATAGTGTAAATCAGCCGGTGTCCTATATGTAGTGATAAGGAAATACGTGGACATATAACTGAAAGTGTATATATGTGGACACAGCATATAAGACTGCTACTTCCCACAGAGAATTGAAATTATCAGTTGTACCCACCCATTAAAAAATTAACCATTACATACAGTTTTACACATGTAGTCCCACAGTTTCTTTTTGTCAATGTTCATTTAAAGATACAAAAGGCAAAATACCAATTCCTGAATTAATTAACTCGAAAGATATAGGTATAATTTTTCAATTCGCTGCAAAACTAAAATTCATTACATACATGTTGGCTTAACAACATCATTATATTACCTGGTCGTCGCAGATATATTCACAAAAATAAATTCATGTAACCTCCACAAGACAACAAGGGAGAAATAGCCATCCAGAACTGAAAACAATAGACTAAACAACCCAGCAATAAACTTTCAGTCACGTGAAACTTCAAATTTGCTTCATTTTTTGTTCCGAGTAAAAGTTGCAAGTAAAAATAAAAATTAAATTCATAACTTTCGCAAACGTAAAGGTAACTCAGATATTTTTCGTAGAAATGTTGCAATAATATGTGTTTACACATGTGTAGAACAACAAAGCAAACAACCCAGTAATAAACTTTCAGTCACGTGAAAACTTCAAAATTGCTTCATTTTTCGTTCCGAGTAAAACTTGCAAGTAAAAATACCAATTAAATTCATAACTTTCGCAAATGTAAAGGTAACTCAGATATTTTTCCGTAGAAATGTTGCTATGATATGTGTTTACACATGTACGACACAACAAACCAAACAACCCAGTAATAAACTTTCAGTCACGTGAAAACTTCAAAATTGCTTCATTTTTTCGTTCCGAGTAAAACTTGCAAGTAAAAATACCAAGTGGGATCCAAAATCACCACCCAAAAATTCTACCCATCACATGTAAACCTGATTACCATTCACAGTGGGAGTCAAAATGGTCACCCAAAAATGGGAGCAAAACAGTCACCCAAAAATGGGAGCAAAATGGTCACCCAAAATGGGAGCAAAATGGTCACCCAAAAGTGAGAGCAAAATGGTCACCCAAAAAATTGAGAGCAAAACAGTCACCCAAAAGTTGAGTCAAATCATCACTCAAAATTTTCACTCATCACATTCATTACCATTGGGAGCAAAACAGTCACCCAAAAGTGGGATCCGAAATGTCACCCAAAAGTGAGAGCAAAATGGTCACCCAAAAGTCGAGAGCCAAATGGTCACCTAAAAATGACAGTCAAATCAATATCCAAAAATTCTACCCATCACATATACTTTCATTAACATTTGAAGTGGGAGCAAAACAGTCACCCAAAAATGAGAGCAAAAGTGTCACCCAAAAGTGAGAGCAAAATGGTCACCCAAAGTGAGAGCAAAAGTGTCACCCAAAAGTGAGAGCAAAAGTGTCACCCAAAAGTGAGAGCAAAATGGTCACCCAAAAATGGGAGCAAAACAGTCACCCAAAAGTGAGAGCAAAAGTGTCACCCAAAAGTTGAGTCAAATCACCACTCAAAATTTTCACTCGTCACATGCATTACCATTGGGAGCTAATTAGTCACCCAAAAGTTGAGAGCAAAACAGTCACCCAAAAATGGGAGCAAAACTGGCACCCAAAAACCGGGAGTAAAATGGCACCCAAATAGGTCCCAGATGATCTCTCTATTACTACTAATATCTTTCAAAAAAATTTGTAAGAATTCCATACAGTGCTGCGTCCCGTAGATCCCATCCCAAGTTGATGTTCGTGGGTCTTCTTTGCCAAGCTAGGTTATATTCAAGATGTTACCACCTTTGTGTAAGTCAATTACGCCCAAATTGCTTTTGTGAGCGCGAACTCCCTGTCATGAGCTGCTGAACCGCTAAAACGGCATGTTATAGGCGGGTTCGTTGTAGACGTTGAAGCGCGTCGACTCACGTTTGGTTTACGAGCGTCTTTATGCCTTTACAACTATGAAGGCACCATTGACGCCTGTAAGCGTATATATTTCGAACTAAAGCAGCGTGATATCAAAAACATTTCATATTTGTAGTCAGCAGTTCCAGGTGTGAGGTTCTGTGTGTGTACCTCTGTAATAAACTGTGTCGGACTTCAGTAAACGATTGCAAGTAGATGCTCTGTGTGTGATATCCAGCCCTAGCCAATTGAGAGAAGATGTGAGAGTATCGTAGATTAGCGAGTAAGTTAAGATAGAACTACTTGTGAGCCCTAAGCGACCGTCTCTAAAGCTAGTAGACTAAATACCGCTAGATTTTACTGTACCGAATACAAATTACTCATACCAGCTTTGAAATAAACATACGAGACTAATATAAGACACAGAAAAGGGGCACGATACGCAGACGCAAAGCACACAAGGGAGGGCGTTACCCGCTCCCAAAAACCTAAACCTTGCCCAACAACTCCTACCTCCTGAAGTTACTTACGAAGTTGTTCTAGCGGGTCGTTAGAGCCCCCACCCGATTCTGCTCTCTCTGACGATGCCACATGATAAATTGGAGGGTCATACGAAAGCGCATCCCCTGGGGTGGGGCGTGGGGTCCGGGCGTCAAGTTTGTCAATAACCCACAAAATGTCCTCCATAGAGGGTTCCCCATAGGCCCCCAAAGGCGCAAGCGACGCCGCGTACTCGTCATTTGCACCGGCATAGACCTGCTGGACACAGTGCTTCTCCCGGTCACCCGGGTCATTGCAGATGCCCAGCGCCAAAGCTTGTAATTCTGAGATATACTTACGTATATGTTCTCCGGGACGCTGAAGCCGGTTGACAAAATCTGTATACTTCTGTTGATATGACAGCTGCGGTTTGGGAAATTGAGTCTTCAAAAGTTTCAAAATTCTGTCATAAGAATCAATCATAGAAAGACCCGCCCGGGAGGCATAAATTTGAGCCTTACCCGCCAGTTTACTGTAGAAAAGACGAGGCCACTGACCTTTCGGAATTTGATATGTTTCCACCGCTGATTCAAATTGTGGGAGCCAGTCTTCAACATAAACTAATTCTGGGTCAAACCGGGGGACGTCCCGGAGAATCTCTATATACGTACGAAAAAGGCGCGGATCATGTCCTAAAACTGAAGCATCTGTGGCCTCCATGGTCACCGGAGTTGGGTGACGGGCGGGCGTCGCCTGCGTCTCTTTGTGGGGAAAAACCCCCTTCTTACCCGCTTGCTGTGCAGAAAAACCCGGGGGGGCGCCCCCCCCTATCCGGCGGAGGTGTAGGGTCGGAAGCCACCCGTGAATTTCCCAACACAAAATCTGAAGTTTGAACATTCTGTGTTTTGGTTTCCACCGTCTGATTTGCATTTGATGCTACCGGACCAGTAACCGCTTGGTTAGGTGCCGGTACGTACGTATGAGCCGCCGATTGCAAAACAGTAGGAGTTCCAGTAGGAAACTGCGCCGGAGAATTATATACGTATACTGGATTTCCGTACATGTCAACAACATAATAGCCGGATTGTGCCGTGGGCGCACAGGTTGTAGAATTTGAGGAGTATACGTATATAATGGCTGCTGAACCGGGGATTGGGATTGAGAAAAACCCGGAGTGAAAGATAACATTTGTGACGGCTGCTGAACCTTTGGAGCGGTCTGTGCTTGACCTGACGGAGAAGCACGCTGAAACGTACCTTGCGGATGTAGCGCAGACGGTGGACACCAGACATGCCCTGAATTTTGACCAAAATTGGGTGAACCCCCTTGAGCACCATTTACGAGACTGGGGACCCCCAAAGTGGGTTGCCCCACCTGCCCCCGAGACGACGAAACCGAATTGTGCCCTTGATCTGGCGTAAAATTAGACGTAATCTGCGACTGATATTGGCACATGAGCGCAGAGGACTCGGGTCGTCGCTGGGGAGAAGGAACGGACGCCCCCCGATTCTGATCATGTACACCCAACATTCTATCAGGTTCTTCTGCAGTGCCAACTTGAGCCTGGAGGGGGGCCACAGCTGCAGACTTCCCAGAAGTGGGAAGAGATTGCCCATGCTGGAACTGGATCAAATCATTTTCGGAATTTCGGCTCGAAACAGGTTCGGGATTGTTTTCCCCCGAACATTTCTCACCCGAACTTTTCGATCCCGAACTTTTTGCCCCCAACAATTCAGAAACTGTGACTGGCGCCAAACCGAGATCTTTCCGCCTGTAATCCAAATAGTTCTGCAAGGCAGACAAAAGTTGCTCGTCTTGCGAGTCTGAGTCATCGATTTCAACAGATTCATCAAAAGCGTCAAATTGGGGGCCGGGAGTGAGCATTTGCCCCTCCTGAGGCAAATCGGAAGTCTGCAGCAATTCTGGTCCCCCAGACAAAGATTTTCCCGCAGTTTCTTCCCCAGAAACTACTATTTCTGGGAAATAGCATCTGATAGCACTTGGGGGCCCCCCCGACTGCGACGTTAAAGACCGGGAACCCGCAGACTGCGAAACTTGGGGCGGATAGCCCCAGATTGTGACCGAGTCACTGGCCCCCCAAAAGTTTTACTTAAATGGCCACCATACGGGGCCTCTGAAGATATAGACGGGGCCGTGGAGGTCGAAACCCCCAACTGGGACTGGTTCCGTCGAGAACGTGTGGGTGGGGGAATCCGGGAGGGCCCCCCACGCCCCCTGATCCTCTATCTGTGACAGGTTTCGCCTTAGAATTTTGCCCTTCCCATAATTGAGGAGAGATATCAGGGACATAACCTTCTGGGGGTCCCCCTTCCAATACCTGGAGCCGTTCCTCCCGGACTAGTGTTGGGGGAGACACCCCCCCGATCACGACCCCCCGATTTTGCAATACCTTGCTTTGAAGCCATGGGAGTCCCTCTATCTAAATAGACCGGTCCGTCAAAGTAGGATAAGAGCCCCCAAAGTTGTGCTCTTTGCTTTTCTCGCTTATCGTGCTCCCTTTTCTTCTCAGAAAAAGCTAGAACTTTGGACATCTACTGAAAAATCACGGTCGCCACTATTTGTGAGGTTCTGTGTGTGTATCTCTGTAATAAACTGTGTCGGACTTCAGTAAACGATTGCAAGTAGGTGCTCAGTGTGTGATATCCAGCCCTAGCCAATTGAGAGAAGATGTGAGAGTATCGTAGATTAGCGAGTAAGTTAAGATAGAACTACTTGTGAGCCCTAAGCGACCGTCTCTAAAGCTAGTTGACTAAATACCGCTAGATTTTACTGTACCGAATACAAATTACTCATACCAGCTTTGAAATAAACATACGAGACTAATATAAGACACAAAAAAGGGGCACGATACGCAGACGCAAAGCACACAAGGGAGGGCGTTACCCGCTCCCAAATACCTAAACCTTGCCCAACAACTCCTACCCACTAGTAAATCACCCGACCCCAACTTCGTGACACTCCAACTGCAACACTACACCTGACTGAGTTTTCCAAAGTATTGTAAAATATGCAAATTACACAAATATGCAAATGAGCTAGTCGCGGCAACGCGCATTTCATTTGTCAGCCAGCAGGTAACATCCCACACAGGAACCCTTATGGGCATCTTTTCGGAAAAAATGGAAAGAAAAATGTTTTGATATTATTTTAGCAGCAGCTTTTCAGAATGCACAGTAAGGCTATTTTTATGAACAAATACAGAGCTGGAACATAAGTTGAAAGACTAAAACTGAAAAGCTATTTAGATTATCCCACGGGCTTGGCGAGGCTCCCTTCTGCCGGAGGAAGGAACATACGTTATCTATAGCGTGGCAGTTCCCCAACGATTAATTGTTGGGAAGCAAATCGGTCGGTTATGTTGAAGTTGAGTACGGTCTTTCTTTGCGTCGTGAGATGTCCAACTGAGCTACAGCCCCTTTCACTTGTTCTATTCATTGCAGAATTCAATGCTGAGGATTTGGAAAGCAAGAAACTACTGACGGCAATTGATAGTCGGCTACAAGTGAAGCATCCCAACATCCTGCAAATGATGGGCGTTATGATAGCCTCAGATACCGTGTATCTTGTGATGGAAGATTGTGGAAAGTGTCAAACTTTATTTTCAACGTTAATGCACCGACGTCTTCCGCTCAGACCAGACATTAAGTTTTCCATGGCTCATGATCTGGCAAATGGACTAGCCTATATTCATCGAAAACTGAGATTTAATTTTCATGGAAGCCTAACCTCCGAGGAATGTGTTTTTACGGGAAGATTGGTACTAAAAATCCTCCTTCGACAGATTAACACTAAAAACAAATCGGATTGTAAGACTTAGAATGGATTTGGCTATGACTGATTAACTTAATTGTATCAGAAATTAATTTAATCAAATGGTCACCGGATGATGAAAAACTTGAGACTTGTGGAGATTGTCCATTTCGATCTTTCGTACTAGATCTAGATTTACTAATTTTGTACGTATTTTTCTATTTTATATATTTTTATTTTGTATATTTTATATTTTATAAGCATATATTTTATGCAAATTTTTTTGTAATTACGGTTCTCTTTAATAAAATTGAAAGGTTTTGGAAAGACAGGCTAACGTTTGCAAATGAAACCTGGTTTTTCAAACAAAATTTAGTAGATGCTTTTGAACAAAATTCAAATAAATTTCAGATTATGCCTGGATTATCCGTTTTATTTTCCTTATTTGTTACAGTGCAGAGATGTTCGTCAAAAGGTTCCCTCGTATACATGCTTAAAAGCATAGACAGCGATGTTGAAGAACCGCACAGATTTATTGAATCTAAATATTTACTTTGGATTGCCCCAGAACTACTGCAGACACCAGACAAAGTTCGATCCCTAGCTGAAGCTGACATCTATTCTTTGGGAATTATTTTGCATGAAATTTTTCTTCAAAACGGCCCCTTTGGACTTTTGGCTGGCCCCGTTAGGGAAGAATGGAATTCAACTCCCTATAATGATGAAGAGAGAACGAGAATTTTGAATCGCCTGGCGGAACCGATAATCAGAGACCTTGTCCAGGGAGTTTCTAGAAGGTATACATGCAGAGCAAAAGATGCAATATAAAAATCGAGCTTTTATATACATATTTTTAAAAAAGGTTGAATGGGAACACTGGAAACTTCTTTCTGTTTATTTTTAAATGGTTGTTGATATTGTTTTCAAAAAAACAGGCAACCGTCAGTTGTCGGCATTCCGTATCATCTAATTTTGAACACATACTGTCGAAAATCCCAGATAAAACAATCGCGACAACTCGTTCAATGTCGTTCCCCCTCCCCACACCCTAACCATGTCTGTTTATACTACTAAATTTAGTAGCCTGACGCTGTTGTTTGTAAGCTGACAAAAAGAAACAGAATATTCGAATCGAATAGAAATACTTATAAACAATCAACTTGTGACTATTTTTAATAAACTCTAATAAAGGACAAACTGTTTCCTTCAAAAGGAATTTATACATTCTAAAAGACCAATCTTATTGAGCTTCAAACAGCCAATTATTATAATTGCACTCAGAGAATATTATAAGCTTCCTTCCAGACGAATCTGGAGAATAAATGGTGAACTCTAAATTTATTGAATAGAAAATGAAGTTTGAGAAAGGCTGGACCAGTATTTACATGAAGCGATAACTGCTGTGCAAAACAAATGAAATGAAAATAATTATATATATGTTTTGTTAAGTTATCCATCAAGAAGTTTTGTGTTATTATTTCTGCAATTTTCTATTCCAGGCCTCCGCTAATGAATGAGAAGAGTTTGCAGAAGCAGTTTGCCGAATACGAGCGCCATGATAGTGACAGGAAACGAGAATATATCGGAGTAGCTGATATACTCTGCTTGATGAAAAATTGCTGGAAAGATAATCCTAGAAAGCGCCCCAGTGCCAAAGCCATCCGATCTACGTTAAATGAGATAATTCGAAAACGCGGAAGTGTTCACATTTTGGAAGACTTTAATACCAAAATCACATCGATGAACGAACAATTGGAAGGTATAATATTTAGCTAAACTTGTAGTCAGCGGTAGAAAATTTAATAATCTGTGCATTTGCATCAATGCATGATGAGTTTCAAAGTCCTAAGTTCTTAACAGTTATGCTATTGGATACTTGTATATATATTATATACTATCTACTTTTAATATTATTATACTATGATTATTTACTGCACAGATCCGAGATTATAAAAAAGATGTATTCTACTTGATCACGCAATGACGCATCGCTCAACAGCAATTTTAGCTCAACTAAAATATCTAATTTTAAATAATTAATATTGACTTTGTCAGCCTTATTGCTTATCTGCTGTTCCGTGTTTGTTTTTCCCCTACTTTATTTTCACGGCCTCTTGCGAAATCCGGTAGTCTCAGCCAATCAGACATGGAGCATTGGATGGAGCTGAATGTTGAACTTCGGTTTCTGTGTTTCTACGCTCTCTCTTCCTCATTTATCTGTTATGCATTCGACATGTAAGCCTGGGGAAACGAAGAAATCACCCGTTTCACCGTCGGCCCGGTTGTCATTTTTGCTGTCGATTCGGTTCTCCGTCGATCTGGTTTTCTCTTTCCTCGTTGATCCATCCCCGTGCACATGAAGCTACTTTAACGACTGATCCCCACTGGCAAATTGAGCTATTGTTAGTCAGGTTGTAAGGGAAGCAGGCATAGGAAAGATTGACAAGACTGGAATGGAAGTTCAACTGAGGGTAGCGTAGTGGCGGCATGTCTGACTCCGGAACAGAAGAATTCGAACCACGGCCGCGCCAATTTTTTATTTTAATGCAGAATGAAAAGCTGAACCTCCTCTTCCCCTCTCTCTCCTAGGTCCTGGTTTTGAAGTTACACAGCTAATTCGGAAGGTAATTTTGTGAATGTTGTTGTTGTTGAATCGCGAAACAGAATTGTTTTTAGAAACACAAAAATGCTGTTTTTGTGCTTCTGCAACTAAACCGAGAAAAACATAAAGCGAGTATGCGCACTGTACTAGTGCCTTCATCCCAATTCTTTGTCTGCGTTCTTTATACACTGTGACCATGTTGTTTTTCAGCAGAAATTAAAAAGACTCAGGCGGATACAATAAAGATTAAGCATAAAATGCAACGACTGATCGAGAATAGCATTCCAAGCAATTGGGCTTACAAGCTTGTGCATGGTTTGACGGTACAACCAGAATGCTATGGAGAGGCAACAATATTTTTCGACGAAATCACCAATTTTGAAGTGATTACGGCGCAGCTGCGCTCCCGTGGGGTGATAACCTTTCTGAACGAACTGCACAAAGGATACTCCACTATTATGAATCTCTACGAAATTCAGCCGGTCATGAAGCTCATGTCCGGAACCATGGCAATTTCCGGAGTTCCAAAACCGCAAAAATGGCATGCAATGGAAGTGGCATTAGCTGTACTGCATATTCGAAATCACATAACATCGTTAAATGAGAAACGAAAGACTTCTAATGAGAATGCAAAGACGACCAGTCCACGAGCAATGATTCAGTATCGAGCAGGAATTAATACTGGGAAGTGTGCTGCTGGTGTGGTGGGTGGGAAAATGCCGCAGTACACAGTGTTCGGTGATGCTGTGAGCTTAATGATGGGATTTTCTAATTTTCTTAACTATATAACTTCTTATAACTATAATAACTATATGGAAATGTATTCAAAGATTTCTTGCCAGTTAATAGCGCAATTAAATAAAGTTTAAATAATAAAGTAAATATTAATAAATAAATAAAGTTTACTCAGTCAGAAAAGCTGATACCTGATACCCAATCATTGACGCTAAGCCTAAATAGCTACATTATTCTTTCAATGACTTCAAAAAAATTTTGAAAGCCACCGAAGTAGTCAGGCATGGGACTTGCATATGCAGTCAACTCAGCGTAGCTTCATACTAATGTGAAAGCCTAATACAGTACTAATAAGCTTTATGCGACTGTCTTAATTAATGAAATGATTTTTGGTCAATTTTGGAATATAAGACGTTTCTTTTTAGGTGAACACTGCGTCGCGAATGAAGTCGACGGCAGAGCCAATGACCATACAAGTAACCGCTGCAACCAAACAGATAATTGTGGCACAAGCTCTGGATTGCAAACGATCCGGATTCTTTTTCACTCAGAGGGGGAAAGTGGAGGTTAAAGGCAAAGGACCCATGGAAGTGTTTCGACTTGATGCTTTCGGAAAACCAGAGAAAAATCAAAGTATTGCCGGAATGCATCGAATGGATGGTCAACTAAAGTTTCCAGACATAAAGGAGGCCTCTACTACCCCGGACCAGTCCTCAGTGCAACCCCTGTCCCACACTTACACTGCTAGTGATGGATATAGGTACTCTGGCTAGAATCTATTGATACATACAAACTATGCAATTGATAGTTTCTAGGTCTAAATTAATGTAAAGTCGTGAACAGTTTTCAATCTATAGTTTAGCCAAGTTCGGTTTAGAAAATTGCGATTACGCGTATATATAAGAAAATTGATCGTTGCTTGAAAATCGTGGGAAGTTAGGTGAACAAGAGAATGAACAGAAGATTGATTTTTATAATATTGCATTGCAAGCTGCTGGCTCTGGTTCAGCTGGCTGTAACGCAACAATACAAGTTTAAGTTTGAACCCGAAAGTTTTGTACTGCCACAAAGCCCTAGTTGCTTAACTGGTCTTGTTTTAGGACAGAGAGAGATTCGTAGATAGGTGGTTTTTAGGAGTTTATGCATCGCGTATTTATGTCATGTATGAAAGCTTCAGCTTCAGGCAAGTAAAACGTTTATGTATACAACTGTATACTAAGTCAATGTAACTCAGTATTTAGTTCATGAATTTTATTACTGGAACGTTAGAACGATAGGTACAAAACCATGAACATATATCATATAGGCCAATAAGAAAAACAATAATAAAATCTCAGCATAAAAAGTCCTTGGGTCATCAATTACCTTGCACATGCTAGCTACATGAAAATACTGAGGATACGATGGATCGAATCAACCACTACAATGTGCCACTTGGCACCTGATGAAGTTACTGGCCACAGGCCATAGATATAATTATGATAAATGTCTAATGGGGGAGTTTTTGTTTGCATGCATATGCTAAACAACAAGTATGTATGGGACCACAGGACAGGAACCCTTTTCAATTCCTTTTTGATTCGGGGTTCAAAGAGCCTAAAGCTGCAACTAGTATATATGTCGAACACGCCACTGACGATGCCCGCCGAATACTAGTATCAGTCGGGCAGAGTGGTCAGCAAGTGAACGGTGGCAAGAAGCCAAACGGTGGTGTTGATGATCAGTCTTTACATCGGTGGCGTGAAGTTGCTCTGTGGCCTGTGGCCAATAATTACATCGAGTGCCATGCGGCACATAATTGTATAGGTGGTGTTGTATCAATAACCGTATCATTTTCTTGGTCTATATCTATTTTAACTGGGGTTTTGGTGAGCATTAGATGAATGTCTGAAGAATCAAATTTTGTGTCATTTTTCTTGTGCATTCTTAAGCTCAGTGTGATGGCAATACAGAAAACGTATATAATTGCATTGTGTCTGTCCATGCTTGTGTGATTTAATTTAGTGCTCTCCATGGCATTACCAAGGATCAAGATGCTAAAATGAAGGGCGTAGTGAAGTTAATAGAGCCAGTTCAACTGCTGCAACCTAAGTCTAAAACTGGAACCACACCGAGTATTTCTCATCGAAAAGGGCCAAAGAACAACGAATCGGCCAAAATTGTGCTGTCAGCCAGAAACACTCAACGTCCTAAAGAGGCAAAGTCGGACGAAAAACAAGACAGAACTGTGAAAACTGAACGAGCAAAGTCGGTGAAATTGTACGAAGCAGACCTAACTGGAAAGCGTTCAAAGAGAGCTCCGAAAACGAAGGAAAGCAAAGCTGAATTGCCCAGGGTGCCAGAAAAACTGCAGAATACGTCAAAAATGCAAAAGGGGCAACTGATAGAAATGACACATCCACCAAGGACGAGTTGCGAATCTGTTGAACAAATGTTAACTACAGCGACGATTATGATGCGCAAATCCAAGTTACCAGAAAGTATAGCCAGTGCTGGTTTACCTCAACCAACAGACAAAAGGCTCACTGTTGCGAACACGTTGAAACCAAGAAAAAGTTCCGACACATCTAAACGCAGTGAACGCGACAGTTCGGAAATAGTCCTAAAAACTCCTAAAACTCCACGTTTGAAACAACCAGCCGACCCAAATAAGACAAAATGATTCCATTTTAAAACGATGCTCATTTCACCACCCGATCGTAAGTTTACAGTCGTTTCCCATTTTAATGCTGTATTTTAGTGATTTCATAGTCACAAACGCTCAAACACGCGCGTTGACGCCTCCCAATATGACATGCCGTTTTAGCAGTATAAAATCCCATTGTGTCAAATTCACGCCCACAGGAGAATGCTGACGCTCAAATATTGCCACCCCTTATTTTCTATATTTTACTTATATTAGGGGGGCTCGCCAATTTCGACTATCTCCGATTTTTCTCATTTTCACATATTTTGTAGACCCCATGGGTCCTCAAAACTAGACACTTGCGTTTGTTGCAAAACTGTCCCTATCATTCACAATACTCCTCCAAAGGTGACCCCGACATATGTTAAACATGGGAAAACAGAAAAGTTAAGAAAATTTCGCGCTGACCAAAAGTTTGAGCGCAGTACAAGGGCTATAACTTGGCACAATGCTAATCTGGACTAGGTAGCGTGTTAATATCTATATGAGGTGTTTTTGCGTTAGCTCAGCGATTTTATAGAAATTTTCAAATTTGAATGAAGTCGGTTTTTGCACAATTCTGACTTACAAAAATGTTACCAAAGAAATACTTCGTCATGTCCTTAACTAACCATTCACTGCACAAGTTTCGCGTATAGATATTAACACAGTACACAAATAGAGCTTCAATTTGCATACGCGCAATTTGTGCTGCTGCTTGGGAGTAGATCACACTTTTGGTCACCGCACAGGCGTTTTGCCTCAAAATACGCGATTTTCTCAAATTTTTGGATATAATGGTCCATAAGTCAGGTGAAGCCCGAGATATTCCAACCAAAGTTGGTGTGCCAATTTGCACTCATGAAATAAAGATGTGTGCTAAGTTTCACGGCAATTGCTGGTGTTTAATTATGGATGCATGTCTCACTTCGATAACGGAGGCCTAAGTAAAAAATGCCAAATTTTCAAATGTTCCAAATATGGGCAAATTTTATACCTAATTGAAGCTCTCGATGTCCTGAACATTTTATCTTCTCGCACCAAGTCTCTACAAAGCAGTATAAGAAAGTTAGAGCTTGTTAAAGTTTGAAGTAAATATTGGCCTGAATGAGCTTGAACAAACCTTTCAAGTGTCGTTTCTCGCATGTTGCTTGACCTGTCACTGTAATTTCTGAGTAATTAAATACTGCAGGTGGAGGTTTTAAATTGATGTATTTATCATGCCGTAGTCTTTTGCCATCCTGTGTGTATGCGACCTCGAAGCCTTCTGGGAGGCATACTGGTTGTAAGTATTAAATTGTAAGGATTTGAACTGCAGTATCTCTTAATTGGGTTGACCCTGGACTCTAGAAATTTGTCTTGTTTTTAGAGACATATGTGGGTATATTATGGCTGAAAATGAGCGAAATCGTGGCTATAAAATTTTGGGCTTCGCGACCCCCCTCCTTAAGCTGTTTATTTTGAGACAACGCTCTGTGACAACGGCACTTGACTCCCATCGGTAACAAATTGCGACAATGAGAGATTGCTGCAGAACCAAAGCTAGGTACCTTGTTCACAGCACTGTCTGTCACAACAAAGTCGCGTACCCGGGTAGCGTTGCAATTAGCCGACATGGGGCTTAAGCCGGGTTCACACTGGAGTCTTAAGTCTTTAGTTTTAAGTCGTTAGTTTTAAGTCTTAAAGTCTTTAGTCTTGGCTTGATTTGGTTCACACTGACGTCTTTAGTCTTTAGTCGTTAGTCTTAAGTCTTAAGAGATGAATTTGTTTCATGTCCAGTTTTAAGGTCTTAAGCAAGCTAAAAACCTTAAGACTTACTACTAAAGACTGCAGTGTGAATCAAGCGAGTCTTAAGTTCTAAGTTCTACCAGTGGAGCCGTGCCCATGCCTACTAACAAGCTCTAAAGACTTAAGACTTGCGACCCGGCCCTATTTTTTGGAGCCGTGCCCATGCCTACTAACAAGAGTACATAATAACTAAGAGCGTGACAAGCGTCAAACTATTAGTTAATTAAGGCCGGGGACATGATCTGCACCATAACGGCTGACCCCCTACACAAATTAGACCCCAGTGACCCCTCCCTCAAATGAGTACCTAGTACACATTTGTGTATGCTCACTCGCTTGTATGCTTATGTGTTGAGGCTCAAAAGTGGCCAGCTGCTGATAGAACATTGTTGGCTTCAACACATAAACATACAAGTGAGTGAGCATACACAAATATGTACTGGGTACTCATTTGTGGGAGGGGTCACTGGGGTCTAATTTGTGTTGGGGGTCAGCCGTTATAGTGCAGATCATGTCCCCGGTCTCATTAACTAAGAGTGTGACGCTTGTCACGCTCTTAGTTATTATGTACTCTTGCTACTAACAACGTCGTGATGCAGCAACAACATATGCAGAAACAACAGCCACTTGGAAACGCGTGGTGACAACACTATGTCACAAGATTGTCCAATACGATTTTAGCTAGGATGCAGTAGCAAGCTAATGGTAATGCCTACATATGTAGCTTTATAGCAAATACGAATTTTCCAGGAAAACTCTTTGGCGAACACACGTATGTACCAATTTCGCACAAAATCACAGACGTTATTGAACGAAAGAAAATGAATTAATTTAAACATGATTTACGAATGAATAAATCATTTAAAATTGAACCAGAATTGAAAAAGTCTGTTATAAGATGATAAAAATATAATATTACAGAAATTCCAGCTTTACTCTCCAACAAATTCGTTCTTTGCTGCTACGTTACAGGAAGCATGAAGGTAAAGCTTAGGCGATTTGTAAACTAATGAATCTATTCCATACAAGCTCAAAAGCAGGTTTACAGCCTCAAAGTGAGCTAATCTAAATTTAGTCACTTAGTTGGGCATTGAAACTGGGAATTGATTAGAAAGCTTAAATTTTCAGATGTTTATTTGCAAAATTTTGCCGAAAGTGTTCTGTGTTCAAAAGTGATAAAAACAGCTTTTAAAACTTAAAACATTTTAGTCCTTAAATTTTTGCACCACTGCGACTGCAAATCTTTAAAGCTTCAACAAAAGACATCATCTTTAGGCTGATAGTAGCTCCATATTATATTTTCAAAATTCAAAAATTAAACAAATGAGTATAGGCAAAACATGTATGCTTACTGCATTTACATGGGGTCACTCAGTAGGTAAGGTATGTTGCGCAGTACATATTCACAATTGCTGTGTGGCCGTAGTATGCAGTTATGGTAGAACTTGAGTTGTGCCCGGGCCTTGAATCGAGCCTGGGGCTTTGGGCCCGGCCCATACCCGTCCCGGTCCCGGTTGTTGGAGCGACAGGCCCGGTCCCGGTCAGTCACAAAGGCCCGGCCCGAGCCAGGCCTACCAGGCCTTGGAAGATTTTTTAAAATATTTTCACTACAAAGTCAAATTTAAGCTTCCAGGAGTTGTCTAAGTTTTCACTGGGCCGACCGGGCCTCTACACCGGGTCGCCGAGCCTGGGCCTTGAATCGGGCCTCCTGGCGCGGACCGGGAAATTTGTTAATGGCACAACTCTAGACGGAACAAAGCAAAAAATCTTCACTCTTAGTTCTGATTAATCTGTAAATTATGTACTCTCTGGTACGAATCTGATAATTGCTAACGTGGAAGTTGGCCGACACCACACACATGTTTTTGCTTTAACACCATTAACTCTGTTTTCATTTTTAGTCTCTGTTGTTTATTGTAATTCTCTGTCAACTACTCTCCGCATCTATTGGACGGTCTGCTCATTATTGCGAAAATAGAGCCCCAGGAACTACATTTTGGACTTCCTGTCATGAATTCTGTCCACCTGGAGCTATAACGATCCCAACGACTGAAGAAAAACAATATGAATGTTTTCACGGTGGTTGGCGAAACAAGTGTAAATGCACTGAAGCATGGCTAAAGGATAGAAACAGGCGATAATTGTCTATCCTATTGCGTAATTAATTTAAATCTTAACTGCGCCAATTAAATAAATTTTGTCTGTATTTTATGATCTAGATCTAAAAAATGATGTATAATACACCTGGATCCATCACGACATAGTACATACCTATAATAGACTACACAGTCTCAAGGGATATATGTATCCTCAAACTTTTTGAGATGAAGTACAAGATTTAAAACCTGGAGACCGAAGGATTGCCCAGGAATAATTTGCAACATGGGGGTTGTACCACTGATGGAACCGGGTCAGTTCGCTTCCCATTTTGGACCGAGTCACGGCGTCACCGGCTCAAGAGCTTCGACTCGGTCCTGACCCGGTAGTATTTATTTGCCACAATATTTGATAATTTTTGCTCTTAGAATTATGGCATATTAAGAAATTTGAAAAAATAGGCTACACTGTCAATCAACTGTGGAACTGGTCACCGGGTCAGTTCGGGTCACTTTTTGGACCGGTTTACAAGGTCAATTCGGGTCACTTTTTGGACCGGGTTACCGGGTCAATTCGGGTCACTTTTTGGACCGGGTCAGTTCTGACGAGTGGGATGGGATCCCATGGGACCCCGTGGGATGGGATTGGATGGGATTCAGATCTCGTCCCATATGGGATGGTGGGATTATCTGGGACTGAATCCGCTTTCTCACTGGAATATCAAAATTTAGCATTTTGATTTTTAACTTTTGATAATTGTTTCAAAATTATAAAAATTCTAGATGCATCAACAGAATTGAGCTCTGTTTGCCGAACCAAGATCTTGACATTAGATTAGACTAGACTCTAATTACCTTCCGAGTCTGCTGCTGCGTTAACATTAACAGTTTCGAGCGAAATTAATTTTAGCTCACAGCTGGTTGGTAGTGATGCACTGAAACTGAAACTACTCACAGGCTGTACAGATTTCCGTTTCGGTCAAAAGACCTGAAACTTAAACTAAAATTATTTTATTCAGTTGTCAGAATCTTCAATTTGAAATTAAAATTTGAGTATTTTGCAGGATGATGAGGAGGCTTAATAATCACCTAATTATGCTTTACATGAAACCTAGACGCTAGAAACGGTCCTTTCTCGAATGCACTCAAACTGGAACTCCGACTGAAACTAGAACTGAAACCGAAATATTTTGTGTTGCCGACTGAAACTTAAATATGACTGAAACTGATAGAATTTTCTTCCGCCGTCTGAAGCTAAAATAATTTTGGATCGCCGGCTAAAACTGAAACTGTAATTAAAACCACTTCTAAAACAACTCCAAGAGATGGACACTATATCCGCATATCCTCCTATTTTAACCTTAATGGTAAATATCCGGCTATCGGTATTCAGCTAACCGATTAGGATCATTTGCGCTTTCCCCCTGCCCTAAATGTTTATTTTCGAACCAATAACTTTGAAATTTTGCACGGGTGCATACTGAAGGCTGATGAATTTAAATTTTTTAAAATTTTAATATTTCTTAATTTCTAATTCATTAGCCTACAGTATGCACCTATGCTAACTTTCAAAGTTATTGGTCAAAACATCAAAAGCTAGGGCTGAGGGATCGCTAAAGATCCACCGCCTATTCAAAATGTAGTTCAAGACAACGTTTCGTCGTCAAATTTATTTTTTTTATTTTTCTGTCAATTTGGTATTGAATTGCAAGCACAGAGCCAAGCCAGAATGTAGAACGATTAAAACCGAGTTAGACGCCGGCCGCTTTTTAGCCTCGTGGGCCAGCAGGTCGCCGCGCGCCGGGGGGCAGGTCTCTTTGTTTGCTGGGCCGAAATTCCAAAAATTATTCATTTTTTAATTCTTCATTCATCTCTAAGTAACGAATCGAATGGAAAAATAACCATACTTTTTTTACCGAAATTTCTACAGCATCCCGCGTGGGCCATTTTGCACATCATGTAAAATGAAAAGCTTTAGATTTATATTTCTGTTACAAATGTTAATCCTAAGTTAACTGTCTGGAACTTAACTCAGAATTAAAGGGCGGATCGACTGCAGGTAAACTGACCGGGCCTAACTCAGTAATTCTATCCTAAATCCTACCTAACTCAATTACCCAAACTAATACCTGTGAGTTACCATTCCGGATGATCGTTGAAGATGAGCGGCTAACCAACTACAAGTTTGGTGGCGTAACAATGAATTTATTAAAGGGCCACAATAATAATCCAACCGTTCGGCAACAAATCGAAACACCAACTAATTAAACAACTTGCTAATGCGTCTATCAAATTGTTCAGTACAAGGGGTGTACTCACTTTCCTGAGGAACACGTGTAGGTTTAACGTAACATTCCGTAAGCTAACGTAATTGTAAAGCGAATGTTTCAATAATCATCGTAAACTTAAGACTTGTACACTAACGCTGATTCTATTCGTAAGCTCTATGGTCTGGCGTACATTCCAGGTGAAAGTTGTCGTACGATTTAACCTGTACGAACTTTCCAGAAGCAGATATTACATTCGTACGATCTTTCTAGTAGGACGTACAACGTACACGTGTGCGTACAACAGTCACCTTTACGTACGATCTTCTAGTAGGACGTACAACATACACGTGTGCGTACAACAGTCACCTTTACGTACCTACAATTATGCACATATGTCCTGAATGTCATGTCATGTGCATATATCCACATGAATGGGGATTGCAAAGAATAACGTAAGCGTATAATTCGTACAGGCATATACAGGGTTATACAGGAGCTGACGTAGACTACAAGCACTAACGTAAACGTACTTGTTATCATTACACCGCTGATTTGTTGTACACGTTAAAGTTTCACGTAAGCGTAATTGTAGTTGTATTCAAACGCATGCTAGCATTCTGTACGCTAACTTGTGTTTCGTGCGAACATTCCTCTTTCGGGTAAGCGTACATGCTGTACGCAAGCGCTAATTCCTTTCAACAGTTACTTATGCTGACGTGATTTCCCTAAACGTAGTAAGCGTTAGACAAGTAATTCGACTTGGATTCCGAGAGTTCAACTTTGACGTTAACTTATAATTCTGGAAAGGGTCATATTCAGTTATGTGAAACTCTTAAGAAAGTGAGTACACCCCTTGTACTGAACAATTTGATAGACGCAT
>JASAND010010552.1:0-18822 GCA_030248195.1 Trissonchulus latispiculum | reverse complement strand
GTAAAGGCCTACCCCAAATTTGCTGAAATGTACATGCTTAAAGATAACTAACTACCTACCCAAATAATCTTAGGAAAAGCCCTACTTACCGAGTATACAAGTCTAACACAAAAACCTAAACTAAAATGACGCCCTAAAATGGTCCGAAAAGAGACCACATTTACTGTAAAAATATATGCTTGACAAGGGGCGAACCCCGAAATATGCGTACAAAATTTTGAATAAACAACAGTGTATAAAATTGCCTAGCTAAATAGTAGGAACAACAACAGAGTATAAAATACAGAGTACACAAATTCTATCAAACAAAGACACAACAATAAACAAACTGTAGGTGGACTAAACTAATAAGAAGAGACCTAAACCTTTGAAGGAATTTTTAAAGAAACTTCGTAGAAAATTTAAAAGAGAGAATAAAAAAAGAGAGAAGCTCCTAAAGAAAAGAACAAATTATTAAACCACTACAGAAATAGAATAATAACAATTAAGTGGCTCTACAGGGTCACCCTGGAGCTCACAGAAACTTAAAGTGGTACCCACTTTAAGTTATTTTAAATAATTAATTAAGCACAGCAAATAACGTAGGACCGGCAAAAGGGGAGCTTAAAAGTAAACACGACCACTCGGCAAGGCAGAAAAGCACTAGACTGAATAAGTTTTAGAAGTCTAAACAGGACCAGTTTTTGAAATGTGTCGGAACGGGATTGGTTGAATTTTGAGACCCCCTTGAGAAGTGAGATGCTGGGAGAGGCTTCGAGAGAAAATTGACGTCTCAACAGCGCCACCTATTGGCTAGGCTGGCTGACACACATATGCATAATTTACACATACACACACTAAAACTCAACAAGGAGACTTTTAAACAAGTTTCAACACACACTTTCAATACAAATTTCAAGTAATTTTCACAATATATTTTCAAACTAAATTGCACACATTCTTAATAATATTGCTAACACAATTTCAACCTAAAATAAATTCAAACACACATACATAATATTTTTAGAGGACTGACGTCACGCCGCCTCATTACAATATCGCACGCTAGAGAAAAGCTAGAAAGTAGCTTTAAAAAGCAAAAATGTGAAGCTCAACGAGATCTTTCAAATGAATATAGTCATAACTGTATAGCTGCTGCCAAACTTTAAGAAATTCGGAAAACCTTGCCCGGAATTCTCGAATTTTCGGATCGGGATTGCGCGGAGGGTGTTGTAGCACTAAAGGACAGTATTTTAGAAAGTTTCGTCAAATTTCATCTTGATTTACGCCGCCAACCAACAATATTTTCTCAAAAGGAATCACCACCTTAAACAGTTCATGATAGTTTAACATTAAATTACTTTCAAAACTGAAGATCTTTAAAATTTAAATATTTTTACAGTTTGGTTTTAGCTACAAATAGACTGAAAGTATCTGTTATCAGTTCCATGTATGTTTCACGTGCAGTTTAATGTACAGTTTCTAATTTAGGGGTTTAATTGGAGAGGGGGGAATAGTTAAAGAAATCCGAAAATAGAGAACGCAAGTTCCAACTCTAAAGCGCAAACAGATCAAAGGCAGGACAGCGATTAACTATTCAATGTTAACCCCTTTCCTCTTTATTAAATTTTAAATTTAAAACAAATTCATTAAAAGCAATCAGGAGACAAAGTAATAAAATAAGTGAAAATGCATTCTCATCATTTTTATCAGTTCCCATCCTATACCTGCTTTGGCAGTTGAGTATTAGCTACACGTACGAATATATAATTTCGTTAAATCCCCCGCGTCATGGAAAAAGCATTGCTGAAATACATTTTCCTTTTATGCTCCTCACACATTGCTGTTACAGTTGCTGTTTCCAGTACTACTATTACTACTACTACTACTTCTGCAAATCCGGGCAACTATACCAAACTAGCTTTCTGTACCCAAACCCAAGGTGATCCGAGGTCTGTTCGATGTCGCCCCACAGAAGTTAATCTACAAGAGGCTAGCCTTTTGCTGAGCGGAGAAGTTTTAGGCAAAGCCACCAATAAGGTTCCAGATATAACAATGTTAGACTTGACTAACTGTGAGAATGTGGCTACATTTGGTAGTGACGTTAAGCTGGAATTATACTATGCGGAAACACATTGGGAAATCCGCTCTGCCCAAAATATGGGGGCATGGCAAAAGATAAATGAATCCACTGGAAGCAAGGACTTTAATATATCGGTATCTCTTAATTCGACCTACCCACCTGGCAGTTTTTTATTCGGATTTAATGGAATTGCCAGCATTGCAGAATTGCATATGAATGTCTGTTCCCAGCCCGACGTATACGGTATGGGAATCATGTTTTCTGACAACATCGGATCTCACAGTGTAGGCGTGGTTGATAATCCGTCATGGGGCATCAATATTTCAAGTATTAATGCCAATGCTACCAGTGTTCCGGCCACCACCCAAGGCATAGCTGCTCTTGGAAGCGGCAACGAAAGTAAGCATTTAAAAATTATATATATATATATACCTATATATATATATGTGTATATATAAAATGCATTCTCCGCTTAGGTGATCTAATAGTTGTGCTCAGATTGAACGGACTGGACCTGGCGCTGTTTATTTGTGACAATTGTTTTGACTCAGTTTTGCAAAAAAATTGTACGTGGGACGGTTTCTAACTTACACTGGCGATACAAAATCATAGTTATTTGTTCTGCCCATTTTTTGGAACCTGAAACTTTAGCTATCGTTGTACTTGCCAATATTTACCCTGCATTCGAAAATGCTTTTGAATCCTGGCCGTAACGTTCCATGTGGCTGCTAGATTTGGTCCTAAATCGTGAATGAAGATATTATTGCCTAAAGCATACTTATAAAAATAATTGTTTACAGATAAATTTTTCTTGCAGGTGACCAAGGTGGAGACAAAACGCGGATTTATGCGGTCATCGCCATAGTCGTCATCATACTTATAGTCATCATTGTCACCTTATTGTCATGTGTAATTTTTACAAGACGAAGAAGGAAAGAAAAGATTGCTGCGATTGCTCACAGGAACAAAATTCAGTCGAAACACGCTGCCGAGAAAACGGTTAAACCTAAAAGTCAAGAGCTGCCTCAATTCGCCATGGTGAAAAGCGCGCCACCTGCGGCCTCAAAGCGCAGTTTTACTGCTGTTGGAGAAGGACCACGTTTTAAAACTGTAGCAGTAGGATCGCTCTACAAGAAGACTCCAGTTGCTCCCAGCGTCACGGCGATTGGTGAACTGAGAGAACCGACACCAACTCGGCATTCACAGTTCCCGGCGACTAAGAGTAAAATTAAAAGTACGATACCTCCTCGAGCGAAGTCCCTCGTCAAACAGAAGCAAACGCCAGAGAAGAGTGCCATAAAAACCCTAAGCAGACCTCCACAAGCCAAGTATGTCTCCAAACCAACGAAATACTCAGTCAGATGACGTTTGAGACTACTCCGAATTTGCATACTGTTTTAAACTCCAGCAAAATCTGTAACTTGTTGTGTTGTACACGATATATCGATTTCATAAACCTGTTTGCTAAAGCTCGGTAGGAGACTGTAGGTTGCAGTAGACACTTTACAGGCTTTCACGAGTACAAAGAAAGTAAGCTCTGTTACTTGGCCTAACTAAATTTCGACATTTTTCACATTCTTTTGGTAAGTTATCGCTACTCACCAATTATCCGGACAAAATTTACCAGTTTTGGTTTAGCCAACTGGCAAAAATAAATGCTTCACGGCTAAACCTCTTCGATTGTGACGGCGCATTATTTATGGTCGGATCAGCAAATTCTTTAAGTTTTAATAATATAGACAATTAGATGGACACCATTTTTTCATTTTTCTACTGACTTGGATAAGCAGCTTTTCCAATATATTGTATAATTAGGTATGTATGGGTCAAATATGATTTCTGCAAGTCCGAGCAAGTTATATTTTGAGGGCACAGTAAGCGGAAATCATGCACGACTGGCTGGCTATAGCGGAGTCGCTTTAGCCTGAAATATTAGTCAAACAGCGTTATCTTGCAACATTGACCAACCCAAATTTTTTACGTTTTGTTGCTTCAAAACTGAATATCTCTGCCACGGTTTGTTTACATCTGTTTTGTCTCTTAAGGTGGTGATTCCTTTTGAGCACAAATTGTTGACTGGCGGCGCAAATCAAGATGAAGTTTGGCGAAACTTTCCGAAATACGTTCTTTTAGGGCCGTATTCACCAAGTCGTGGTAGCCCTACCAGTGGTAGCCTTACCAGTGGTAGGGTTACAGACGGTAAGAAAACCAGTTGGTTAGCCGGGCGTATTCACAACCAATTGGTTAAATTACCGGTGGTTAACCAGTGGTTTACTTACAGTAGTTAAAGGCAGAGCATTGTTTAACGCGTATTGAATACGTGAATACGGCCCTTAGTGTTCTGCCACCCTCCGCGCAATCCCAATTCAAGAATTCGAAATTTCCGGTCAGGGCGGCTTTTCCCAATTTCTGAAAGTTTGGGAGCAGCCATACAGTTATTCATTCAACAGACCTTGTTGAGCTTCATATGTTTGCTTTTTAAAGCAACTTTCTAGCTTTTCTCTAGCGTGAGATATAGCGGATTTTGCTGTTTTGGGGCCCATGTCAAGATAAAAGTTAGAACCCCCAGAACCCTCACCAGAAAAAAAGGAGGTTCTCAAATTTTTTTCATGCATGCGTTTGTATCCAGGACTTTGATTTGTATGTGACTACGTTGCGAATACTTTCCCGCAACAGACACTTCCTCAAACATGATATGTTTATGATACGTGTATAAGCATCGCAATCATCAAATTTGTAGCATATAACCCGGGTGTCAGAGATGAAACCGGGTCACTATTTGCTGACCCGGTGACCCGGTGACCCGGTCGACCCCTGACCCGGTGACCCGGTGACCCGGTATTTTTGAAAATTCAGGTTTAAGCTTGCAAAAAATTAAAAATACTTTATTGGGGTGCGGTGAGTGTTTTTTATCATTTTGGACATTTTTGACGACTAAAATATCAAGTTGGGCAAAAGTTTTGGTTTCCTTAAAGTAGTAGCATTGGAAAGTGAATATGTAAGCCGGAAAAAATCAAAACAATTTGCACGATTTTGCACTCAATAATGTGAAGTAAACTACTTTTTGCACAGCTTTTTGAATCAAACAAATTGGAACAAAATACTTTGCCAAGGTCATAACATCATTCAATTCTAATCATAGGGTTTAAAATTAGCACTTTTCTGTTTTATCATTATATATTTTAGTGAAATATTTCACTTAGTTGTATGATTGAAGTTTCACTCAGCGGAAATTCTTTGGAAATATTTTTTCGTATGGCTGGGATTCAGACAATATGAAATAAAATCAATCACAATTGGTTCCTGAAGTTATGTAGTAAGCCATAACAATTGCAAAAAATGCAAAGTAAAACTCAGAATCTGTAAACCTTGTTTTGCTGAGATTTTCCTTCTTACCGAGATTTGAAACCCACAGTCTGACCCTCTCCCTCCAAAAATAATAGCAGCAGCAGTAGATCACTTACAGTAGATGGAGCATGGAGAATTTTAGATTTTAAAAAATTAAGATTTCAGACTCTCAGGGCCCATGTAATAGTTTTCACATTTTAGTTAAGATTCAAAACAATCATTGTAGTTTCAAACCTAGATCTAAGCTTGACAGGACATTACAAATATTATGAGGATACTACTACAGCGACAAGCATTTAAAAAAAACTTCACGATTAAGTTAAGAATATTACTATTGCTAGTTCTTGAGTAATTGTTGAAGTTTTCAGTTGGCAAAAATTGGTAAAACTTTGAAAAATATCCTATAACAGCAATAAAATTCCTCCAATCAAAAATACCGGGTCAAGACCGGGTCAGAGCTCCTGACCCGGTGACCCGGTGACCCGGTCCATATAGTGACCCGAACTGACCCGGTGACCCGGTTTCATCTCTGCCGGGTGTACTGGGGGGGGGTTGTCCTGGCTTTTCTCATAAATTTAGACTAAAATTTGTGTATATGCTACATTCAATGTGCACAATATGGGTATCAATCGAAAGCAGACGACAAGAAGAACAAGTTCATCCAAAATCTAAGTCCAGGCACCGCACACACTTTTCGGTATACCCGGACTCCAGGACCCTCAGAACTTCCAGCAAACACTAAAAACTAAACAGTGGAAGGTCAAATCTCTTGAAAAAATTTCAGAACCCCCATCAATAATTTGAAACTAAATATATGTAGTTACGGATCAAATCTCTTCGAAAAGTTAAGAACCCCCAAGAACCCCCAGAACCCCCATCAAAAAATGAAACTAAACATTGTTATAGATCAAATCTCTACAAAAAATTAAGAACCCCCAGAACCCCCATGAAAATAAAAGCTCCAAGAAAAACAAGTGGTAGATCAGAGCACATCAAAAAGCTACTTTTATCTTGACATGGGCCCGTTTTGGCGTCAAAAACTTGTCATTTTTGCAGAAATCAAATAATCCATTATTTCTTGAACTATGCAAGCCGTAAAATCAAACTAAGGGCGTCGATCTGAAGGTCTCGTAGGAGCAAATTATGCGGCGCATGATCATCTTCCAACAGCCATCCCGTAGGCGCTGTCATAAAAAATGTGGTTTTTGCACAAACACGACCAATTTTTTTCAAAGATTGTGGAGCATTCACCATGCAAGCTGGAGGGCTGCTACTGAACAAATGTGTTCTGCACAAATATATATACCCAGGGACGATTTTTTAGTTGCCCCGATTGCTGCTATCTAGCTAAAGTAATCGATTGACAAATTTGGAAAAAGTAGCAAAATACAGGTTACGCACACATTTCAGCTTATTTCTCTATAACGAAGAGCTATTTCACAATAAATAAAAAATCGTCCCCAGCTATTGGATGGAGGTATCGAATGATATAACCGGTGTCTCGCGAAAAAATTTGCTTGAGTCTGCAAAAATTCTGGAAAATTATTCTTCTTCTAAAATGTGTTAAAAATATTTTAAAAGGCAAACATTAGTTTCATGCCAAGCACTAAAAAGAGAAAATGTTAAGCTACATTTTGATATAAAAATGGCTTCTTAACTCCAAGTAATGAATGAGTAATAATGGTGCAAACTTTATGTGACCAAAGGGAATCACCATCTTAAAACACGCTGGGCTATGGAGTGAGCGTGGAATTCCGTAACAAGTTTTTGCACCAAAGCGACCCTTCTCCTTGAATGGACTAAAAGTTAAAACAACTCCACACTGACTGACTCGACTAACCAATGAAACCCAGAAAATCATTCGTAGGTTGCAAACGCAAGAGAGGGCTTACGGAACGTGCTGAAAAGAAAATTCATGTCTTCTTCCACTAATCGTTTTGCAGTTTAACCCAGTTTCTTCCAATCAGACAATTACCCCGAGTTACTTTGACCTGTTGTGAATCTTAACGTTTGGGGTAACAGGAATTTTTCGAGCTGTTGTTTTTGAGATGGATCAATCAGGAATCAGATAATAGACACGCTAAGGGCTGATATGATGCAAATGACGTGGCTAACGTAAAACAGTCATTTCCGGAGGATTATAAAACTTAAAAATTCATATTGAGACGTTTACAGATTGATAAAGGGCACTATAACAGCTAGCACTCCAATTTATATGCTCTGACTGAATATCTTACATACTTCGCCACTGATATTTAAATTTTGTGATGCACACATCCGTCATAGTATTTTGAGAAGTGCCAAAACTGAAACTGCGACACAATGTTTGCAAACATAAACATTGATTAACAAATTTGTACCACCGGAAATGCTGTGACGCATATGTGCGTCACGAAATTAAAACATGGCTGGCCAACTACACAGACACGAGAACATGTTCTTGCTAAGCGTTAACATAAGCTTTATCCGAATCTGTAAAAGCCCATGGCGCATTTTACAAGGACAGAAACTGTCTTCGTGTCATGGGCACGGAACGTGTGAAACAAGGTGAACTTTCGAGTGGCTGGCTCTTGAAAGAATGACAAACTATGGTAACGATGGAACTTTTAGAGTTGCAGGTGTTGCAGTTTAACATTAAAGATGGACTAGTTATTGTTTCTGGATTTCTCATCTAACACCAACGACAACAGGTCAAACAGATAGCTATACGTTTATTGGCAAGTACAGAATAAACATGCACTACAGTAATTGTATAAATACAAACGTCACCACTTAGAAGTGGCATATTCTTCTTGATGCTGATAGTCGAATAGAATGAGTGAGCCGTCTTCCAAGTTAGGATACAAAATGATTGCGATATAGCCAAGCGTTGCCTGCAAGATTGGCACATGAGTCTAAACAATGAGTAGCAATAAAATTGGAAGTGCATTAAGATTTACGTACCATTATCTTTCCTTTTTCAGAATTTATTTCTGGGATAAAATGGACAAAAACAGAAATCCTTTCAAGATTTTAGAAATAAATAAAATACATCCTCGTGCCAGTCCAAAAAATTTTCCTTTACATTAAATGCATACAAAAACATAAAATTCCTATATTAGTAGTGTATAGCGCGGCGGGAAAAAAAACCCAATCCGATATGCGGGAAAAAAAACCCATCGCCAGTGTGAGTCACCCATATGAGCTAGATCGGATTTTAATAGCCTATCTTAAAGAGCGTCCAAAACTACCCTAGAGGGTGTATTATTGTAGTTCCCCCTGCCTCTCAGCAAATTTTTTGGGACTTTGAAAATTTTGGAATTTTTGGTCCCAACATGGGGGTCAGGCAGGGTCAACTTTGGGGGGTCACCCTGAACTACTGGAAAGACTTAGCCCAAAACGGATTATAGTTTCACAGAGGACATGTCTCGAACTTCACGATGGTGTATGCCATTTGGCTCTAATACCTGTGGTGCGACCTGGGGGTGACCTAGACTCGGCGGGAAAAAAACCCATGTGCGGGAAAAAAAACCCCAAATTTCAAAATGAAATTTTTTACTAACCATTAGCAGCAAAGGAAAAATTCATGCATTTCTTAGCTCAGTAGAGCCTCCTGATTAATTTGGTATAGATTTTACCTAGGTTCGACCTTCTATGTGAGGTCCAGGTGGCCAAAATCTGAGATGGTGCCATTTCAAGCCAAATTTTCAAATTTCGCCAAAAACCGCTAATTTTTCACTAAAATAGGTCGGGTTTGGCTTTAAATGCAATAAAAACACGTTTTTCTATGCGGTAGGATGCTTAAACTGCAGAAATTAAGCAAATTTCAAAAATTTAAAGAATTTGCCTATGTTTACGTGTTAAACATACAAAATTGTGAAAAGTCAATTTTACATGATTTTTTGCAAAAATATTGATATTTTATGATTTAGATGTTCTAAAAATGACCCGCTCTTTCGAATGGTATAGTCAAAACCGTTCTGGCATGCTTGCAGCAAAAAATTCGGCTGGGTTTTTTTCCCGCCCATGGGTTTTTTCCCGCATTGGGTTTTTTTCCCATCGGTTTGGTCGAAAATTTCTCACCAACCGTAAGTGATAGAGAGACGTTTTATGGCTCATCTTGAAGCTCTTCGCAAGGCCTCATGGTAGTTATCGTTAGATTTTCGATTTGTCGCTTAATAAAAAAGTTACAGCCAAAATTCGAAAATTTGGGGTTTTTTTCCCGCCGCGCTATATGCGACCTCTGCCAGACTTGGTTCAAACACTTGCGGCTCATCAGTGGAGAAGTGTAGAACTAAGTTTTTAGAACGCTTTGGAAAAATGTTGTACAAAATAATAAGTGAAATAGTTTCGCCGCCAGTCGCCTCAAAAAGTATCATTAGTGTGGTGAATTACAAGTATACGAATACGTACGTAATATATACAAGAAATTCGAGTGCACAAATACATTTGTTAAATTAAACAATTATTTCGCTAAGTGAATATATACGTACGTATAGCTTTGACAAGATAAAAGACATAGATTAAAAGAAAGTTTCAGCATAATTTTAGGAAAATGGGTTTAATAGGACATATCGCTTAAAAATTAATTTAGAATATTTCGCTCATAATAAACACTTACTTATGAAAAATGCTAACAACGGGTAAAAATCGGACATTTCTCTCTAATATTTCGACAATTGACATTTCTCCAACATTTTAATGATTAAAACATTTCAAAGCATGAAAAATAAAATTTTAACAGAATGAAATTAACTAAGTTTACTACTTTTCATTAAACTTATTTTTGATACTCAGAAAGCAGGAACCAGATAAATTCTGCAGACAAGACAGAAAAATATTCTCATTCAACAGTATATATAATACATTCATTTATATTTACTCAATGTTAATTTTCAAAAGAATCCGATAGATTTTTAAACATATTAGTTATTTAGAAGCTATTGCCAAAGAAATTTTAAAGACATTAATAAAGAACACACTACACTAAACTTTATTACGACGTGAATTGTAAAAACTGTAGCACGACATATTTTCGTAGAGACAGTAAGCACGAAAGTACTCGTCAAGTACTGTATTACGGCTGAAAGGCGTAAAAGGTGACGGAGGTAACATAGCATCAACTGAATTTTATTAAGAATTAAGGGGGGGCTAAGAATTTCACTGAAAGTTCAACGTGGAAAAGCTAGCTAGTCTTTTGCCACATAATAGTATATATAAGGTTTAGTGTAAAATAGTTTAAAGTTTGAAAGAATTCCATGCAGCGTAGCGTCCTGTGGAGCCATCAGCAGTTGTTGTTGTCGGTCCAAAGCTCGACATGACGCGTATACAAACTTCGTCTCGCCCTGCTCGCTATGCGCAAGGTACGGTACCCAAATTTTCCAGAAATAGTTCTAACATATAGTGCTTTGATATCGTATAAACTAATGTATTTGTAAAGACCATTGTATTATTTTCTGTGCGATACAATAAAAGTGCGAAAAATTGGGCGTTGTAGGTCTATACGGGTGGAGGTTAACTAACGTATAATGAGCTGTGGTTTACCAAATGAACCCAACTTTGCTCCAATTAATACTCCAAGCAGCTGTCTTAACTTATGTAAAGATAAGGTGATTTTGTTAATCCTTGCGTTCGCAGGGCTAGATTAGATTATCGATATTGTCGATGTTATTTGGTGCCATTTCGAAGATGTGAGCCAATTACTCCAAATTACTGTAGCAGAATCGGCTGAAACTTTGCGCATTACAGGCCAGTGAGTGTACCAAGATATGCAGAGAGCTAGGTCACTAAACCTCGCTCCAGTATAAAGAAATGCTAGATTGATTTATCGAAGTATGGAAGGCTATCGCTCCAAAAAACCCTATTCTTACTGCGTTTTTCAGGCCTAAAAATAAGGGTTATTTCTTAACAAAAAGTTTGTTAGCACACTAACCAGAAAGCCAAAGTCCTCGAACCTTACAGACAGTTTGCCCCTATTAGAGCCTAATATTTGCTAAAAAGCTGAGGTAGGCTAGGGGCTGTCACTTTTATTAGATCGAAAACGGCGCATGGTCATATAGCAACTTTTTCAAATATCTATAGCAAATTTCATATAGCAATTTCAAACTTTGAGCTGCTATAGCTGAAGAAGGAAGCAACGCTCGAAAGCCGGGACACTTTTATTATTTAGCACTAGTAACAATTAACATTTGTGGCTGAAAGTGGAAAAAACGGAGCGGAAAAAACCTTTCTGACAAATCCCATTTTTCGCACCAAAATCTGTACTTTGGCGTCCTGCCAAAAACAGTGTAGGTGAGATATATTAATGCCCACCCTAAACTTTTTTACTTTGATATGTTGGCGAACGTAGGGGGCAAAAGCTCCGACGATGTTGTGCCAACCCGTTCGTAGTCCCCCCCCTTAAGCTAGAAAATACGAGAGTGTATTTGGAAAAAACGTTACATAATCTATGAAAAAGGAAAATTCAAGAAACTAGAATGTCTAAAATATTTCTATTTTGCAAGTAGTACTCGATTATACGATGCGATAGCGCCCCTACATAATATGGGTGTAAAGGCGTCTGCGCGGCCCCCTGGAGACCGTGTTGGCCTGGTGCCAGCTAATTAGAGGTTCGGGAGGGGTAAAAATGTTACCATCGTAAAGTACTCGAGTAGTACTACAAGTATCACCATACTTTTGGTTCGAATTCGAAACTTCAAATTTTTGCACTTGGCAACAGTTAGTTTGCGTTTGCTTTTATAACGCTTTTCGGAAGTGCATTTTCTAGCGAAGTGTTGGAACGTTGTGGGCATTTTGGTCCAATACTACTGTTATATGTTGGTAGACAGTATCCCCCCATGCTACCTTTTTTTGGTCATTTTGGCACCTGGCCAATTTTGGCTCTGTGCCAAGGCCCCAAAGTCGGACTTTCGCTATTTTGGCACTTCGGTTGTGGTGGACTTTTTTTCACAGGCTAGCAGCTAGATCGGTTTGGTTTATTTTATTTGAATATTTCGGCCAATGCACACAAAGTAACGAGGGGGATTTTTTAATTTCGCTCTGTAGCTTTCAGGAGATAGGCCCAAACGTTGCGTTTTTTGGCCTGCTTTGGGTAAAAGTTTCTAAGTCCTTCTTTTACTAGAAATGGCCTAAAAGTCACTAAAAATGGCGTTTTTCGGTCTCGGGGTGGTACCCACATATACGTAGTAAATCGGGGTCGCTGAAAACGATGAGCATACTGCCGATACCGCCCGAAGTGACCACTGGTCAGTAGGGTTGGTTTTTTTCCGGAAAAAAAAGATTGCCGGAAAAAAAACCTTTTTTTTCCGGTTTTTTTCCATTTTTTTCCATTTTTTTCCTTTTTTTTCCGGTCACTCCAAAATTATGCAATGTGCTAAAAGTTAAGTTATTTCATGTTTTTGCATACACAGAAGCAGTTTTCACGATATTTAGTAGCCCTACAGGGGTAATGCAATAACACAAGGCCTTAGAACGGTTCCAGTATTGATTATAGGAATCAAATATTTTCAGCGGGTGACGCTGTAAAGCAAAGGACAGGTGACTTCTGTATACCTTGGCGGTTATACTAGACCTAGTTTTTGTGGTTTTCGTAGGTAACACGCTTCGTAAAGTACACAATTCCAGATATTTTAACAGTTTTGGTTGAACACTAGACTGTTAGGTATGGAATTATTAACTCTACCTGAGTTATGCAATCATTTTCACATTCCAAGGGGAAAAATGTCAAATCCCAAGATTAGCTAAAATTCATGAATATCGTATTCTTACCTCATTAAACACTGTTTTTGATAGTTTCTTAATGTTCTGAGGTCATAAATTAACTTTCAGAACATGTCCCGAATATTTTTCCATTTTTTTCCGATGCGTCGAAAAACCCAAATACAATTTCGTCAGATTTAACATACCCCCACCTACTATGACCCACGGAAAATGTTGTAAATAGTGTGAAATTGCTGGAAAAGCTCAGAAAACATGATATTTCATTGTAAAAATCGTCAAAATAACGTTAGGAATATTTTTCCATTTTTTTCCACCCCATCGGAAAAAAATGGAAAACAACGGAAAAAAACCTTTTTTTTCCAGTCCTTTTTTTTCCGCGCCCATCCCTACTGGTCAGCATGGCTCCCGTGGTTCCTCGCCCAGGGTCAAAGTTGGGAAAACTCACTCTAAACAGCGTTTTCCGGCGTTTTGGTTGGGGGCATATATAGTAAATCGACTACGCTCGTTTCAATGGGCATATCGCCGAAACCGACGGAAGTGACCACTGGTCACTACAGCCTATGGGGCCTATTGACCACTGGTCAAACGGCCTAAAACTGCGTTTTTCGGCGTTTTGGTCGGGGGCATATATAGTAAATCGACTACGCTCGTTTCAATGTTCATATCGCCGAATCCGACGGAAGCGACCACTGGTCACTACAGCCCTATGGGGCCTATTGACCACTGGTCAAACGGCCTAAAACTGCGTTTTTCGGCGTTTTGGTCGGGGGCATATATAGTAAATCGACTACGCTCGTTTCAATGGGCATATCGCCGAAACCGACGAAAGTGACCACTGGTCACTACGGCCTTGGGGCCCTATTGACCACTGGTCAAATAGCCTAAAACAGCGTTTTTCGGCGTTTTGGTTGGGGGCATATGTAGTAAATCGACTACGCTCGTTTCAATGAGCATATTGACGAAACCGATGGAAGTGACCACTGGTTAGTACGGCCTTGGGGCCCTATTGACCACTGGTCAAATGGCCTCAAACAGCGTTTTTCGGCGTTTTGGTTGGGAACATATGTAGTAAATCGACATTGCTCGTTTCAATGAGCATATTGCCGAAACCGATGGAAGTGACCACTGGTCACTACGGCCTTGGGGCCGTATTGACCACTGGTCAAATGACCTAAAACATTGTTTTTCAGCGTTTTGGTGGGGGGCATTTATAGTAAATCGACTACGCTCGTTTCAATGAGCATATTGCCGAAACCGATGGAAGTGACCACTGGTCACTACTGCCTTGGGGCCCTGTTGACCACTGGTCAAATGGACTATTTTTCGGCGTTTTGGTTGGGGGCATATATAGTAAATCGATTACGCTCGTCTCAATGAGCACATTTTCAGATCTGACGGACGGAACTGACCACTGGTCACTAGGAACTAGGTGGTCTACTGACCAGTGGTCAAACTCCCTAAAACTTAGTTTTTCGGGGTTTTAGTTGCGGATGTTTTATATAGTAAATCGACAACGCTCGTTTTAATGGGCATATTGCCGAAACCGATGGAAGTGACCAGTGGTCTGGCATTTTTTAGGGTTTTGAAAGTGGGGGGGAAGTGGGGGGGCGACCCAAAGGTAAAATATACCGAAATTTTTAGCGAAAAATTAGCATTTTTAAGGTAAAAACGCAAAAAATCGCTGTTTTTAAGCTTAAAATGAGCTTATAACTCCATAAATTAGCTAAAAATTGAGAAAATTTTTGAAAATTTGACCTCAAAAACCTAATTTTTGGACACTTTTGAGCGACCCCCCAAAAAGTGGGTGGGGGCTTGCCGAAAAGTGGGGGGGCGAAAGTGGGGGAGGGCCTCCGAAAAGTGGAGGGGAAACCGAAAAGTGGGGGCCCCCACCCCCACTAAAAAAATGCCAGGTGGTCACTACGGCCTACTGACCACCGGAAACGCATCCAGCATTACCCGGAAAATTAAGTTATGCCGTCTAATTAAACTAGTTAAGTTCAACAAGAAAAATTGGCCTCGACATACGAGCTAATCTTAAGGCCAATGTTTAACAACATTGGAATATTGTCAGAGAATCTTTAAAGTGCTAAGAGGACAAGAAAGTAAAATGCTCCTCCGGAGCATGGAAAAGTAATATGGGTGGATAGGGTGAGGTTGCGAAATCAAGAGAGGACTAGTTTTGAAAATGCTTAATATGGGCTAGGTTGTAAAAGAAAGGAGGACTAGGTTGTGGGCGAGCTAATATGGGCACAGCGTCGCCGAACAACCCATATTCGCGGGCTTGCACGCTTCGCTTCAGCGTTTGTCACATATAGAACGGTCAACATTAGAGTAAAAATGTTGAATGGATAATCTGCGAGAACGTAGTAGTTTGCCTGGTCAGTTTTAGGCTAGCCATATATATATATATATATATATATATATATATATATATATATATATATATATATATATATATATACCTTAAATTTAGTTGGACTATGACAAGTATCGGACAGAAAGATAGGGATGTGGCGGTAAAACCATTGGTTCAATCCGGCAGGGTTGCAGTCAATGACAATCGCTATGAAATTATTCTTTAAATATGCTGTCTGTATAAATGCATAAAATGAACACTAGTAAGCTTAGACTTTCTCGAAGGAAAAGTCTGACTATATAATACGAATATGGAAGTACGAATATTCGGATATAGATTATAGCATCTAATTTAGAATCTGGAGCTATAATTTATAGTCTAGAAATTGATATAGATGATTGTATAATTTTTACAGCCCGCGAATATGGGTTGTTCGGCGACGCTGTGCCCATATTAGCTCGCCCACAACCTAGTCCTCCTTTCTTTTACAACCTAGCCCATATTAAGCATTTTGAAAACTAGTCCTCTCTTGATTTCGCAACCTCACCCTATCCACCCATATTACTTTTCCATGCTCCGGAGGAGCATTTTACTTTCTTGTATATATATATATATATATATATATATATATATATACTTTACGATTCAAAAAAATGATGGGTTCTCGGGGAGCCCTAAACTATATACTGTGGTTTGTCCGGAATTGTTGACAAACCTTTAAAGGGGGGGGGGGCTACGAACGGGGGGCACGACATCGTCGGAGAGAGCTACTTTTCCCCCAACGTTAGCCAATATACAAAGTAAATAAGTTTAGTGTGGGCAACAATATATCTCATATATATATATGTCGCGTTAAATCAGTCGGCCTGTGTAGCCAACTTGTTTTAACGTTAAATTAACTGGCCGGGTGATTTAACGTTAAACTAAGCGGCCTTTGCATTTTGACCTCTATTGTTCTCATCCATGGGATAAATATGCATGTGTGTAAGAGTTGTCAAGTGGTCTCCTGCTGGACAATATTTACGTAGGGGTTTTAATACAGACATTAGTACTAGATGAAATGTAGAATCTTTTGCGCTTTCCCCGCCCCCAGCCCTAACTTTTGATTTTTTTGACCAATAACTTTGTAATTTGGTGTGGGCGCATACTGGAAGCTGATGAATTAAAAAATAAAAAAGTTTTAAGATTTTTTAAAAATTTTAAAATTTTAGTTTGGTAAGGGGGGACGGACACCAAGGGGAACCAAAAAGTTTTTTGAAAAAATTTTGCTGAAAACTTGCATAGGGGGTTTTCAGGGGCGCTGAGCACGAATCTGAAAACCGTTTTTGATTCAGCTTATCGTTGGCTCAGTATGAGCTAAAGTTGTAAGCTGAACATGTAAGCTTATACTGAGCTAACGAAAAGCCGGATTTCAGATTCGTGCTCAGCACCCCAGAATACCACTGTATGCAAGTTTTAAGCAAAATGTTTTTCAAAAAATCTTTTGGTCCCCCCTTACCAAACTAAAATTTTATATTTTTAAAAATGTTTTAGTTTTGAATGCATCAGCCTGCAGTATGCATCCACACCAAATTTGGTAAATTAATGTAATAAATTTGGTAACATTTTGCTAAAACCGCCCATTTAGAAAAATTGATATTATGCATGTGCTTCTTTTGATTTTTAACTTATTTTCGTTCTTAATGCTTTTTACTAAATAAACGTGGTTATTGAGATCAAAATACCTGCTGAAAAATTATAATACTATAAGGATTAACGAATTCTTACAAAGATTGCATAATATTGGCAGTCAACACTTTAAGAGATTGTTCTGAAGCAGTGTTTGTCTTTGTAATGCATCTTAAACAAGAACCAAAAATGCTCCTTCGTCGCATGTAAAATACATATGAGTACTCTCAGGCAGGTTGTACAAACACGGAAACTAGCCTGTAAAATGTATATGAGTGGCGTTGAGGTTGTAAATTAAGGAAAACAAGTTGCAACGGCTTAACATATGAGCCTGTCCTACAACGAGGCTCATATTGGCGTACGTATGTAATAATATAATTTGTCGATATTTGACCTTCATATAAATAGCACGTAAAGCTTTTCATTACAAAATTGTCCTTCACACACCTTGTCGCTGAGACACTGTGCATACGCATTATACGGCATGCCACTCTGCGCTCTGACTCAGAGCCATGTGGGGAAAGCATTACGTATGTGAGAGTAGTGTGTCATAGTGTTCCGAGAATAAAGTAGGTGTACTATAGTGCTTCCGGAAATAGTAGGTGCCACGGTGTTTTGGGAAACATCAGCTTGCATGTACAGTTAAACTTGAGGTGTCGCAGTTCACTTCGTTCTGTCCATTTCTTTCAAGCCACAATGTTAACATGTTATGTCTATTCATTCGTTTTTTCTTTAATATGATGACCTGATGATCTTTAAGAAGGCTACTGTGACGCCAATATGAGCCTCGTTGTAGGACAGGCTCATATGTTAAGCCGTTGCAACTTGTTTTCCTTAATTTACAACCTCAACGCCACTCATATACATTTTACAGGCTAGTTTCCGTGTTTGTACAACCTGCCTGAGAGTACTCATATGTATTTTACATGCGACGAAGGAGCATTTTTGGTTCTTGTTTTCCATTCTTTTACATATGTATGCGCAAAAAAGAACCAACATAATATATTTCCGAACACCATGCGCAAGCAGATACTATTTTGACCACTTTTGGAAAACTTCATATTTGACCCAAAATCGCCTAAGTCCCCACCCCACCACAGCACTCTACAGCCACTTTGAGCATGCAATTCTATGACAAAAGTTGCTCAGCTCACTTAGGGCTTTCACTTGGTACCAAATTTGACCACTTTTGAAAAATTTCATTTTTGACCGAAAATCGCTAAGTCCCACCTCCACCCCACCCCCCCCCCCCCCCATTTCATTTTTGACCCAAAATCGCCTAAGTCCACACCCCACCCCACCGCAGCACTCTACAGTCACTTTGGGTATGCAGTTCTATGACAAAAGTTGCTCAGTTCGATGCGGGCTTTCACTTGGTATCAAATTTGACCAATTTGAAAAATTTTATTTTTGACCCAAAATCGCCTAAGTCCCCACCCCACCCCACCACAGCACTCTACAGCCACTTTGAGCACCTTTGAGCATGCAATTCTATGACAAAAGTTGCTCACCTCACTTAGGGCTTTCATTTGGTACTTAAATTTGACCACTTTTTAAAAATTTCATTTTGGACCACCTGACCCCTTACCGACCTGACCCCCTCTGACGGTCAAGTGGAGCTAGCCCAGCAAAATGGGTGCGTTGCACAGCAAAACGGACACCGGAAATGAGCTGGGCGCACCAGAAAACC